>JBBCBC010000047.1:2162218-2342608 GCA_037126765.1 Stenogyne calaminthoides | reverse complement strand
TTTTGCATTGTTCTTTATTACTTGAGGATATACAAATCACAGTTGAAACTGACAAGAAACCCCAAACCCTTTGTAAAGGTAGTTTAGTGTGATTGTTAGTGAAGATTTGAGTTGTAAAAAGTGAGTAAGCCTTCTGGAGGTAGTCCCGAGAGAAAGCTCAAGGTCGGGTTGAGTAAGTAAACTACGAGGTAGTCGACTTCGAGGAAGTGATTAGTGAATTTCTTTGAAGAGATCGAGAGAGAGTGGGCGTGGGGCTTGAGTCTACGAACCACTATAAATTCTTTGTGTTCTTTCTTTGTTTTGCTTTGTAAATGTTGCATATTTTACGAAAGCATATTTTTCCTTTGACATTTGGTTGGAATCAATCATTTGAAGTTGCATATAATTGAATCCGCGGACCTAATCACTATTCCATTAAGGAAGGTTTTGACCAAAAGCTTAAAAGCAGCGTATAAACTAAGGGCAAACCATTCGCACTTTGCTCTGAGTGGCTAGAAGCGAGATGGTTACCAAACTGAACTTACTCTTACGAGGGGTTGATCAAGTTGGATATCGATCCAAGCAACTCGGGATCTCTGAAAACTTCGAGGACTTCGGTTGGGATTATCGAGGTATCGAAAGCATTTCGAGGATCGGCGTGTCTCATATAGACTTTGACTGAAGCGATTTGTGCTTCTCATGACCAAATCATCGAAGGACAACGACCCAGTGACCTCGATAAGAAAAGATTTTAAAAACAACGAACCGTGTATTCCCCCATTACGTGTAAGACTTCGTTGCAAGGACCAACATTGAGAATGTACGGTTTGTTCTGCAGGGTTCAATTAAGACCCCGTTTGTTTGACTAATCACTTTCGATATATGAGCCTATGGGTCCCCCCACAACAAGTAGTTCCTTCTGCGGATTATAGTTGGTTGATTAAATGTTAAATTGGATTTAATATTTAATTTATGGAGAAAGTGATTAATAATAGATTAATTTGGAATTAATTATTATAAATATTTAATTAAATTGGATTTAATTAAATAAGAATTCCCTAATAATTATATTTGGAATATAATTGTAGGATTTAATGTATATGGAAATAAATCGTAAAGATTTTTCATATAAAGGCATTAAATAAAGTAAAGATTTATATTTGGGGAATTAAATTAAAAAAGGAATTAATTTAATTCAAGATTGGGGATTTCATTTCCCTAATTGGGCTAGCTTGGGAAATAAGCTAAGCCTCCCCTATATATCAAGCTCTTAGAATTCTGAAAGTGTATCACTTCATATATTCTCCATAAGATCTAGGTTAGAATTTTTCCTAAGCAAATTCATCCGGGGATTCAACAACGGCAAATCATGTGCGATCCGTGATTAGGGATTACGTGGATAGTAGTAGAAAAGCTATTATACAATTATTGTAAGAATTCTATTTTCGTTTACTCGTATATAATCATCAATTAATTGTTCGTTGTTGGTGAACTATTTATTTCCCTTTGCTTTCATGTATTCGGTTTTCGTCTTATAAAAATTAGATCGATTGGTATCGAGCATCAAAGTGTTAACATCAGGTGTGTTGTAGTAGAAAAGGCCAAATTGGGGGGAGTTTGTTGATGTTTACGGATATTGTTCCATATGTTGAACACCATTTTACAACATCTTAAATTTGCCCTTTTCATGCTCATGACTCCGTTTTTATTAGATGTGTTTTCTATGTTTACATTGCGGGTTGAAGACAATTTTGGATATATTGTCAAAAGAAAGCGGTTGCATTGATGGAGTAAGAATAGAAAGATCATGGGTGGTTACACCAAGATCATGGAGATAGTGGAGGATATCTTCAAGGTTTTCCGCCAAAGTGGATAGAGACAATGCGGTTGGTGCGAATATACATAAATAATTGCATTAGTCGGCATTCAAGTTTGAGTTAAAGTGAAATCCATTTTTCTACTCCAAACTTAAAGAGTAACATCCAAGACACAACCGAGAGAACAATAGAGTGATTGTTTCTTGTAGGGTGTGAATTCGTTGTTATTCTATTTGAATTTGGTGGGGAATACAATATCTCCCATCGGTATTTGTTGGGAGATGAATTTAATAAAGATATGATTTTGATTAGATCCCCAAAACCCCTGAGGTATGACATATTGAATAATCTTGATAGTTAGTCGGGATTGAGGTTTAGAGTATTGAGGATGTTATCGCAAAATGTATAGTCGTGAGATATAGATCAGGTTAGGATCCGAAGATTACGAAGAACTTCGATGAAGTTTACGAAGAAACGAAGTTTCGATATGGCCCGAAGTTTTACGAGATTTCGATATAAACGAAAAAGCGAAGTCTCGATGGCCGAGATATGAAGTCTCGGTATGGCTGAGATCTTGAAGACTTCGATGAGAAACCGGAAATCGAAGCTTAATATGAAAGCGAGATCTTGAAGACCGATAAAAGCGAAGGCGAAGACTCGACATGAAATTTCGATATATCGGTCGATACATCGTAAAGACTCGAGGAAAAATTTGAAGACTCGAGAAGGCGGCTGAAGAGCGAAGACCACGAGAACTTCGAAGACTCACGAACCATAACCGTGAAGATCAAGAATGAAGATCAAGAATATGAAGGCCGCGATAGCTCACGAAGAGTCGATAATGTACTAAATGCCAAATATAAACACAATGTTCCGAAAATTTGAACATATCTATACGAAGGATGCATCTTTGAGAAGATCCACGATTCCTTAGAAAAATAGATATTTGCAAGATATTCAAATCTGGAACAAAAGGAACTAAGACAAAAGTGTTGTTAAGGTTATATCCTTTAGATTATAACCAAAAGAAGCCGTTGAGGTTATCTACTTTTAGCGGGAGACAAAAGTCGAAAGAGAAAACCCGACCTCTGTCACCATCTCGACAACGACAGTCCTTCGAAAAAGATGTCGGAAGTACTAAGTTCGCAGTACCAAAAAGTGAAGACCTACATGAAAATTTATTGCCTAAAGCGTGTTAGGGAGTGTCAAACCCTAAATATAGCCGTTTCTCACACACCATAAGAGGAAACTCTCGGAGCTATCTCTCCAGCGGATAGTTTTCAAAGTGACCTTGGTGTATGCCTATAAATACTTGTGACCTTCTCATTGAAAGACGGGGAAATTTGTAAGCAACTCAAGAGCTCAAACTTATTATTGCAAGTTGAAGCACTTTCGAAAAACCCAAGAATTTCCCAAGTGCTTTAAATCGAAGAGCTCATTCCACTAAGCCTAGCTTGATAAGATATATCAAAGCTTAGTGAGATATCCTAGCCTTTGCATTGTTCTTTATTGTAAAGGATATCTCATCCTAGTTGAAACCAACCAAGAAACCCCAAACCCTTTGTAAGGTAGTTTGAGTGTGATTGTTGGTGAGATTGGAGTTGTAAAAAGTGAGTAAACTACATTGAGGTAGTCGAGAAAGTTCAGAGGAGAAGTTAGTAAGCTACTTGTAGTAGTCAAAGCTTGTGTGAGTTAAGTAAGTAAACTACTGAGGTAGTCGAAAGCTCAAGGTCGGGTTGAGTAAGTAAACTTCTGAGGTCGAAAACTTCAAATTTGAGTTGAGTAAAGTAAACTACGAGGTAGTCGAAGCTCAAAAGTGATTAGTGAATTTCACGAAAATATCGGAGAGTGGACGAGGAGCTTGAGTCTCGAACACTATGTCCGTCAGTGTTCTTTCTTTGTTTTTGCTTTTACTTTGTTGCATATTTTAAAAGCATATTTTCCTTTGACATTTCGGTTGGAATCAATCCGAAGTTGCATATAATTGAATCGCGGCTAATCACTATTCCATTAAAGAAAGGTTTTTCAAAGAAAAAGCTAAAAAGCAGTATAAACTAAGGACAACCATTCCGCACATCGAGTAGTTAGAACGGATAGTTACCAAACCGAACTTACTCTTCGAGGGTTCATAAAGTTAGTTATCGATCCAAGCAACTCGGGATCTCTGAAAACTTCGGGACTAAGTTGAGATTATCGCGAGGTATCGAAAGCATCTCAGGATCCTTTATCTCCGGATAGACTTTGACTCCGGCGATTTGTCTTCTCGGGACCAAATCATCGGACAACGACCCAAGTGACCTCGAGAAGAAAAGTTTAAAAAAACGAACAACGTGTATTCCCCATACACGTGTAAGACTTCGTTTTGTAAAAGGACCAACAAGATTGTGTTTGTCTTATTAGATAAAGTTTTAGGTTGAATAAGATCACTAGTTACTTGGTTGAATAGATTGATTTTTTGGTGTGTGGTTTTCACTACACCTTTAGGATCTTGTAAGAGATTAAGTGTGTATCTCACTATTTGTTATAGTAATGTTTTTTAACCATGGGGTTAGTATAATCGATTATAGACTATACACAATTTAAATCCTTTGCGACTGCGTTTTTATACTTTCATTTGTCATATGTTGTTTTTACATGTTTCACAATATTTTTCGACAACACTCTAAAAAATACCACACACACTTTCAAAAGTTCTGGCGATTTTACGATTTTTCAACAAAGTATTTTTTAAAGCGAGAATCGTAACAAATTGGGGAAGGTCTCTTTGTAATCGGACTTTACTTTACCTTGGCGGATCAATCAGGCCAAAAATTCTTTGCCACACCATCACCTAACTAAAGAATATATTCTCTCTAAAGAAAAGAACCAACATAACTTTCGACCACAACTCGACATTAAATCTCTCCACCATAAGGACCCACTTAACAGGACTCTCGTTTCTGATCGACTCCTCGACAAGGACCTATACCTAGACCTAAGAATGTTAACCCGAATGACCTTTCACCCAACACCCATCTTCAAATTCTATTTGCTTAACAATCTGGGATTAAACATCTTCACATCCTTCTCCCCCAAGACCCCCAACAGATTTACCCTTACAAATCGACCCCCACTTAACCCAAGCGATTTTACGACTCAAACTCCTCCCCTCCTCCAATAAGCGGACCCAAAATTTTAAAAAACGGGAATACGATCAATATATATTTTAAAATATTTGTACATAAATATACTTTACTAGTCTTTAAAAACATTTTTACATAAAACATTTTTTATATATAAAATGTATTTAATCAAATTATATCCGCATAATTACAACTATAAGGCGAGATTAAAGTGTCGATAACGACTCGGGGCTATAAAGAATGAGAGATAGTGGATCGTAAAGCGGATAGTACCGAAGTTCGTGATTGATTTTTTCCCTAGCGACATATTCTTCCTTTTCCATCCGAAAATATCGATGTAAACGGTCCACGGGGTTCAAAACCTCTTTCTTCCAAAAAATTTGCCGATCGCGACCCCAAAATCGTAGCGACAATTTACCCGATTTACACCTAACAACTTCCACGAAAACAACCACTCTTGAAACACTAGCGTTAATGCCGTATAAGGAACTCTTTATAAAGTTTTTCTCGATCCTAACGCTATCTCAAACAACAAAGCACACCCTTCATTGTTTTAGCATTCTCATCGATGTTTTTCCCCAACATAACGATGTCATCATCAAATTGTACTAAATTGACTTGGACTTTATATGCGCCCAATCTCAAAATTTTTTAACCCTCGAAAAAACTTGTATACTTGAGCCGCTTTGTTCATCAAGCAACTCAGGCCTTCCGCTGCAATTAAGAATAGAAACGGTGAAAGTGGGTCACCTTGTTTGAGTCCTTTTTACAATTGAAATTCCCCAGGCGGGCTTCCATTAACCAAAACCGATATTGAAGCCGATGAAAGACATCTCTAATTCACTTCCCCCATTTCAATGCAAATTCATACCTCTCCATCATGTCATTTAGAAAAATTCCAGCGAGTGGTGCAGCTTTATATAAAGTTAACTTTGAAGATAATGCCTTTTTGTTCCTTTCCAAGAAATCATTTGGGTGAAGGAAGAGAGATGTGCATATTCGGTAGGATTGTTTGAGTGATTTGAGCATTTTCTATTAATTACTATAATCAAATTTAGTTACATTATTAATTCAAATATTTATGTGGATGGTTAATTATGAATTGAGTTCTATTATAAGTAGGGATGTAACCAAGAAGAGTCGAGTCTAATTTCAGAGTGTTTGAACTTAATTTTAACAATATCGAGTTGAGTTCGAGCATAAAAAATTATCGAATATTCATGAGCTTTTTTCGAGTTTAATTGAGCCTATAAAAGTTTAAAACTTATTAATAAAATTTTTAAATTAAATTATTCTTCAATCAATTATTAAAATAGAGTTATGTATTTTTAAAAATGATATATATCTATTAAATTATATAATCTTATAATTTATCTGAGCTTCTTTCATGAGCTTACTTACTTTTTAGCATGTGTTGTGGCTAATGAACGAAATATAATTGAGTTTGAATTTGTTTTTTATATTTGTGAGTTATACTAAACAAGCCCAAACAAAATATCTTGTCGAGGCTCAAGACAAAAACTTGTGTAGACCTGGTTCATACTATGAACCCAGATCAAACATGACCCAACAATACAAAGCGGGTCATATATAAATTGTTTAACTTTCTTTCGTGCATCTCCTCCTCCCTCTCCCCATTTCCTCCCTCAACATCATCCGATCTCCTTTACACCACCACCGTTATGCCACGATCTCTCCGCCCTCTCCTCCTCACGCGTCCATGACTTGAATGACTTGACCGTAGCATGATGCTTCCCAATCTGAACAGCGATTTTGAGTTTGGGTTTGTGGGTGATGATAGTCTATTGTAAGTTGTAACCTCTTCTTCTCCACTGCCTCTTCGAGAAATTTCTATCGAACGACATTATTTCATTGTTGTTTAACTCTGTGTTTGGTTATGGAGATGGAGATGGAGATAATGGAATTTGAGACAATTTTAACGAGATTTATTAGGGAGAATGTAGATTTCTGGATGTGGTACTTATGGTCATTGGTCAAGGTGAGCTAATCAATAATGGCGTCGCGCTCAATAAATAATAACAGTGAGAGCTTTTATGAATAACAGTGAGAGTTTTTCTAAATAAGAGTGAGAGTTTTTTTGAATAAAAGTGAGAGTTTTTCTGAATATGAGTGAGAGTTAGTGTGAGAATAACAGTGAGAGTTTTATGAATAACAACGATAGTTTTATAACATACCAATGATAGTCTTATAACCTAACAGTGAGAGTTTTTCTGAGTAAAAGTGAGTTTTTCTGAACAATGTTTTTTCTCATAGCAGTGATAGTTTTTTTCCTAACAGTGAGAGTTAATTTGAATAAGAATGAGACTTTTTCTGAATTACAGTGACAATTTTATAACATAACAATTATAACCTAACAGTGAGAATTTTTCTGATTATAAAGTGAGTTTCTTTTAGTAAAAGTGAGAGTTTTTCACAATCGCGTTATTGTCCCTTACACCTTCAATTTCATTGCTCTTCATTGCGTGGATTGGTGAGCGCACACCTTCATATTGATTGATCTCATTGCGTAAAATTGGTGAACGTACGACGGTGCGACGACGTATTGAGCGCACGACGTGCACACGAGAGAGATGAGATGATTGAGCGCTCGACGGCGCGAAAGAGATGATTGAGCGCGAGAGAGAGACCGACAGGGCTGTGCTTAACATGAATCGAACGAGGCGTTCAACTCAGACCCAGATATTTCGTTGTTTTTAAGGGGCCCAGATTGTATATACATATATATTTATTATATATATAAATATAATTTTATAAAATTAAAAACATGTCGCAGTCGCAGGTGGCATAGCCGTGTGCATGTACGTGTAATTTTATGAGGTTCAAGGTTCGAACTTCGAAGCCACTATAATTCGGTCGCATGGCATGTTCATATACGTGTGCATGTACGTGTAATTTTATTTTTTTTATCTTTATTGTTCAATATTAAATGATTTATTTAGTTTATAATTTTAAATTATTTCTCCATTATCATGCCTCCTTATAAATATATTTTTGGATATCAAAATAAAATAAAATAAGAATTGAAGGTTTAACTCAAAGACAAGCTGATGATATTAATAAATATTTTAGTTATAATAAATAAGTAGTCATAGAGAGAAGTAATGAAGCCACAAATTTATTGATTGAAAAAATGAATGAAAATTGAAATTTATTGGTTGAATATACTTAGTTTTATAATTTTAAATTATTTCTCCATAAAATATTCATCATATTTATATAAGCATGAATTTTCATTATATTTATATAAGCATTAATTTTTTTTTAAATGTTGTGAAATATTTATTCTCATATGATTTTAAATAATTATTGTTTTTAAAATCATGTAATTGAAAAGGCTAAGGGGCCTAATTTTAAACTCAATTCGGGTTTTACAATTGTCAGGATAGGCCTGGAGACCGACGTGAAAGACTCGAATCAGACTGAGCGTGTGCAATGCAAATTCGGGCCAATCCATTTAAAATAGGTTAGATTGAATTAAGTTCATAGTGTAAACTTAATTTATAGGAGCGCTACTCCAGGCTCAAATAATTCACAAATGACTTGATTTATTTACATCCCTAAACCCACATGTGAGTTTCATATCAAAATGATAAATATATATACACGTTGGGGGCCTTCTCGTATGCTATACGAACAAATTCTTTAATTTAGTCCATTTGAATCCCTTATCATTGGTCAAACTTTATAATACAGTTCAATTAAATTGGATTTGATAACATAAATCTCACACAAAAGATTCTTATAATATCTGCATATGATGCGTAATTTATTCGCAATAATAATATGCTGCAACAAGTGTTGGTTCTAATTATTATCAACTAAAATTTTCCATACCATTCTCCAATTAATTTCCGCTATAAAATTCTTGAATGTCATGTTTCTGAACTACTAAATCCAATTTTTCTTTTTATTCGAACCCGTTTTGCAAATATAAAAGCAAGGAGGGAAAGTGTGTTCGAGCCCGCTTTTTTTTTTCAAAAAAAAATTTATTTTATAAAGAGACAAAATATGAAATACCCACTTATTTAATATGGAGTATTTCACATTTTCTTGTTGACGCTTCAAGTTTTTCTTTTTGAATTAAAAAATATATTCGAGTTTTTAGATTATTATTATCGTATTACATAGCTTTGCGAAATTGTTAAATCATTATAAAAATGTGCGTACAATAATAAATAAATAAATATTTTAAAATTGTACTACTAGTTGGCGGAAGACCTGAACACTCCATATGATATTACTATCGTCCAGTCTCCCAAAATCTCAGTTAGTTGAGATTTACAGAGATTTATATATCATGCTTTTGGGTAAAATAACACTATAACAGGTCCCGGTTTAGATACGTTGTCAGGGGAAAAAAAAAGGGCCTCATTATAGAAAAAAATTGTCATCGTATTCCTAAATCTGACCAGTGTTTTTTTTTTCACCCAAATCTGACCAATGTTCTGGTTAGATACAATGGGATTGATGATTATGTGGCAGCTATATACCTTTTTTTTCTATCCTTTTTTAATTCATAGAGAATTCCAATCATATTACCATTTGTAATCCTATGTTTTAAAAAAGTGAGTTGAGTGTTGATCCAACCTTTACTTGGTAAGCACATTGATTTAAAATTTTGGATTGCTTAATTTTTGAACCACCCAAAAAGCGAATCGGTCAACTTGTTGAGTTTGACATTACTTGAAAAAAAAAAAAGAGGGATGTTTTTCAGATTTTTAATAGTTTTTGAAGAATTAATATTACAATTTCAGGGGCTATTTTGTAATTTTAAGAAATTATTTCAAAAAATTACTTTTAATGGCTATTATTTCAAAAAAATATAAATAAGTACTCCCTCTATCCGATTACTGTAGACACATAGAGTAAGAAAAAATAGGATATAATAATATTAAACACATAGAGTAAGAAAAAGTAGGATATAATAGTATTAAATGGTATAAAGTGGGTAAAGTGAGTTTGGTGGAGGGAAATAATAATATTAAATGGTGTAAAATGAGTTTGGTGGAGATAAATAATAGTAAATATTATTGAAAGTTGTTTTATTTCCCTTTTAGGAAATGACCAAACAAAACTAGGACGGCTATTTACGAAAAATGGACAATTAAAATATGGACAGATATATATATATATATATATATATATATATTAAATATTCCCTCCGTCCTATTTTTTATTATCCGGTTACTGTAGAAACGGAGATTAAGAAAAAATAGAAGATAATAATATTAAATGGTGTAAAGTGGGTAAAGTGTGTTTGATGGAGGGAAATAATAGTATTAAATGGTGTAAAGTGGGTTTGGTAGAGAGAAATAAGAGTATTAAATAGTATTGAAAGTTGTTTTATTTACTTTTTAGGAAATGACCAAACAAAATTAGGACGACTATTTACGGAAAGTGGACAATCAAAATTAGGACAGAGGGAGTATTATGTAATTATAACGTGATACCGCCTCAACCCTTTGAATAACGGTGAAATCTAATTGAACTCGATTCAGCTGAAAGCGTTAAAACTGTCTGAATCAATATTCACTTATGCTTTTAAAACATAGATTTGTACCAGGATAGTAAATCAAAGGGGACTTTCAAGTGAAATATTTCACCGTAAAATATTAGTTAAAATAGCAAGAAGCTTAAAATTCGTGGAGCTTGCGCGGGTCGAATCGGTTCAGGTGGTAATTTCTTAAAAATTCGCGCAAAGGAGAAATATGAAATTCGCTCTCAAACTGTGTTATTATAAAGACAAGTATTGTTACTACATGATGAAAAATGAAAGATATTTTTACTAATTTAATGGTTTAATCTAGTTGTTTGGACATTTACTTACGACAGTTAGTCACAAATAAAAAAGAGAAGCGGAACCAGATAAAAATCTGAGGAAGAAGCAGATGAAAATAGAAGGATTATCGTTTTCTTCGTACGGTAACACACCTTTCTTTTCCCAGTAACACATTTTGAGCATATAGTAGCATAACTTTCAATACCTTAAAGACATATATGTGTACTGAAAAATAAGTATGTAGTATTTGTCATTACAGTAACATATACATGTACTTACGGCAACACTTGTTTGCCTATATAGTTACACTTGTTTTGTTTTTCCTCGAATTTTATGAAAAATTTGTTTGACTCAATTCAACCCGCACAAAATCTACGATTTTTTTTTTATATTTTTATGTGTTTCTCCTTGTGACCCACGGGCTATGTTTTAAGGATACTTCATTGTCATTTTAAAAAAAAGGATATTTCATTGCAATAACAAATACATGCACTCATAGTAACACATATTTTCCCTTATAGTAATACGGATCTCGAAGTTAATTTTATTGTTTTATTTTTACGCGAATTTTTATAAAATATCATTTTGACCCGATTCGATCCACACATGATCCGTGAATTTTTCGCTCTATGTTCATTTTGACTTGAGAATCATATTTCACGAATCCTGAATCCGTGAAATATTACATATAAAAGTTTGCCATAGTTACAAATATTTCATAAAAGTTTATCCATCATATTAACATCTTGCTAGAAGTTAGTTGAGAAAAATAGGGTCTAAGAAGACTAGCTCAAATTTCATAATATTTAACCGTAATTTAAATTCATTAGGCTAGCGAGTTAATACAATACATCTACTAACGTATTTCCAAGTCAAGATATATGTTTAGTAAGTTAGGTTGTCAATTTAGCATCAAATCCAATGACAAATAAATCAAATCTGAACATAATTAGGTTTTGCGTGAAGAATTAAAGCGATGACAAAAACGCAAGAGGCACAAAATGCAATTTGTATTTTGTCGTCTAATTACCTATGACTTGGTCGTAAATAAAATGTCTCCAAATAGTAGTGGTCCACCCCTCCACTTTAATAATTAATAATGATAACAATAAATAAATAATAACACCCACGGTACTTTTCTGTGCAAACCACAACCACAACCACAAACGATCCAATTGGCGCTAACCGGGTCAGCCCGGGCGGGGCCCACCACGAACGTGACCCGTTTTGCGCGTTGGGCTGGCATCACACATTCACAGAATCACATACATGATACAGCTAGACGCGTTCTATTATTATCAATTTATTTACCAAATTAGCCAATTAATTAATTTGTTGGTGATGGACGACTCCGTATGACTAATTTAATTGGCGAAAATTAAATGTGTATCTATCTACCGTAATAATCGTATTAAATTGAAAAAACACAGAAATTAATAAACTAGTGATATACCCGACAGCTGCAAACGACTTATAAAGGCTACAGAACGTGGAAGCTCAAATAAACAATTACTACGATTTTTTCTCTCTTTCTCTGCGTCGTTTCTGTAAATCATTGTTGCAACTTGCAAGTCTGTGGAAAAAGCAGCAGCTAAGTGCAGTCAGCTTTCCGGCGATATACGCCGCCTGCAATGTGGAAGCTCCGGTCAGTTTTCAGCTTGCTGTCGTTTCTCCTGCTTTTCTCGTCGCCAGCTTTAGTTGCTGCTCAAAGATCTAGGGCTCCGCCTAGTAAATGGCAGACGCTTAACGGTAAACGATCTCTAATTTTTCTGATTTAGCCTCTTGATTTGCTGTTTTTTTTGTTATGGAAGTGTTTTTGTGCCATTTGTGAAGAGAAATGTGGGACTGAGCAAGTGTTGAGGGTTTGTGGTGATTGATTTGTTGGAACTGCTGTTTTAATTGGGGGAGACTGATTTGCGATTTTCGATGCAGCTCTCTTTATTTTTTTTGGCGAGGGTTACCAGTATATGCAATGTATTGTGGTGGATTTGAAGTTAACCTTTGTAGTACTACTTCTTAATTTCGACCTTTCTTCTTATTACATCACTTAGAAATCAGATTTGGGGGATTTTATTCTGGGGAAGGAAAGTATTTAAAAAAAAAAGGTTTTAATCGTCCTAATGATTTCATTTTTCTGCTTACTTTTAAGTAAAATTGGGTGTGGTAGAATGCTATGTGAAGCAGAGTGCTGTTTAAAGGTTGAGACAATAATGTTTTCAATGCTTTCTCCTTTTCTTTTTCCTCTGCCTCTCTCTTAAAGGAGAGAGAATTTCAACTGTGAATTTGAAGTTCCAATAATCTTAACTTTTAGTTGGTCTTGGATTTCTATACAGTTCACGATCCTCCGATCTTGAGTTAGTTCACAGTTTTTCGTGATTTCTGAATCTTGTAGTATATTAACTTATGTAATACCCGATAAAATAGTCGTCCATTAAATAATCATCCAGATTGTTCTTTTGCAGGAGACGAGCCTTTGGTCATAGCAAGAGGTGGATTTTCAGGATTATTTCCTGATTCCAGTCCGTTTGCATATACTCTGGCTGTACAAACTGGCTTATCGAATGTGCATTTGTGGTGTGATGTTCAACTTACGAAAGATGAAGCTGGAATTTGCTTTCCAGATACCAACCTACAAAATGCTTCAGACATTGATACCTTATACAAACACAGGCAAAACACCTATGTCGTCAATGGTGCCTCGATTAATGGATGGTTTTCTGTGGATTTCACCCTTAAGGAGCTCGCACCTGTTAATTGTAAGTCAAAATGGTACTAAAAATGATTTGCTTATTTGAATCTCCCATCATCATTATAACTTCTTTTCCTGATATTTGAAACAGACAAAGTGCAATATGACTTAGCTCTCTAAAACGCAGTTACACACTTCCTTATAATTGGAATAGCTTTTAGTTGAGCCACCTGAACGGTTTATCAAATAAAACATCATTTCGATGCTTTTTCTATAAGAAGCTTAATACCTAAAACTTAACAAACATAATTTAAAGTACATATACCTTGTGTGGTTCAGACCAGCTGAAAAGCCTGATTTTATTGCAGAAAGAATGGATTCATTGTATTTGATATTTCAACTTGACTAATTGACAACATTGCACTTAATACTTTCCTGCTGCAGTCCAACTATGTGTGTGTGTGTTTATATATAAGAGGTATCGTCTTGTACCATAAAAGCGAGAAAAAAATAAATGTGCTGCATATTGTGGGGCACTTCGCTAACAAACAACTCAACTGTTAAATGTTATTGGCCTCAAGTATGATGGATTTTTCATCTATTAAAACAAACTGCTATATGTTGGCAATTGAAGGGCTTAAATTGGTGAATATTTTTGTTATTGTGCCTTGCTATTTTAATACAGCTTAGTTAAGTTATATATGCTGATGAATAAGTAGTTATCGCATCCGTGCTGACTCTGCTTTCTACTTTTAACAGTGAAACAAAGGATTTATTCTCGCCCCCCCAACTTTGACAGTTTACAAAATCAAATTCTTACTGTTGAATCGATGTTTAGCCAAGCACCAAAAGCTGGAGTGTGGCTAAGTTTTTCGGTAAATAAACCAACTCCAGTTTTTTTTTTTTTTTTAAAGAATAAGCAATTGCCAATTCTTGATCATCCTTAATTTCATTCATATCATCATGCAGCATGATGCATTCTTCAGCCAACATAATCTGAGCATGAGGAGCTTTGTTCTTTCTGTATCTAGGCGGGTGATTGTTAATTACGTTTCATCACCGGAAGTGGGCTTCTTGAGGAGTATTGCATCACGATTCAGAAGAAGCCCAACAAAGCTCGTGTTCCAGTTTCTGAAATATGAAGACGTGGAGCCCACAACCAATCAAACATATTTCTCACTTTTGAAAAATCTTACATTTATCCAAACCTTCGCCTCAGGAATTCTTGTTCCCAAAGATTACATATATAGAGTAGACAGCAGCCAATATATACTAAGCAACAGCTCACTGGTAGTTGATGCTCATACTGCGGGTTTACAAGTTTATGCATCAGGTTTTGCCAATGATGCATCCTTACCATATGATTTCAGCTATGATCCTATTACGGAGTATCTTGCCTACATTGACAATGGAAACTTTTCTGTTGATGGTGTGCTCTCTGACTTCCCAATTACTCCATCAGAAGCCATAGGTAAACAATGATGTTTTGTCCTTCTGTCTTTAATATTGCTGAGGAGAATGTGAATTAAAATAGGTTTCAAAAACTCGTCTCATGCCATTCATCACCTTTTATTTTACTGTGTGTAGAGTAGAGCATATGCATTAATATAATTATTATTGGACAAACTCTTGTATGCACCAGGGGCACCACACAACTCAAGTCCACTTTTAAAGGTATTAGTTGTTTTCACCAAACAGTATTAGTTGTTTTCACTGAATAGTATTAGTTGTGCACCAGTTGCACGGTGCAGCTGGTGTACAGGAGACTTACTCTTATTACTGTTTAGTTTTTAATGCCGTGCTCTTGAAGTGCTCCCGGTTGGTATAAATGTGAGTGATAATAACGGCACAAATGGGATCCATATGTCAATTTGATGCTTTCTGCTATTAACATTTGATTTATCTAGTGTTCATTGTTCTCTTTTCTGTTATTTGTATTATCTTTTGCTTGTATTATTCACCAATACAGTCTTACATCACTAATTTCCTCCGCCTTTCGGTGATGATGATTTCTCGTACTGTAAAATTAATTGGGAAATAGTTATTTCACTACTCAGATAGAATAACATAAAACATTCTATTTCCTTTTTAATATGATCATGTGGCACGTGGACTAAATATATTATCCCATATTGACTCTTTTAATCTGGTTCAATATTTCTTCTTGCAGATTGCTTTGCCCACTTGACCAGAAATGATACTGTGCAAAGTAAGCAGCATACTTGATCGATAGAATTCAATACTTCTGTTTTAGTTTCAGTTTGCGTTTTGTACACCTTTTGAGCCATCAATTTTGACATGACCGTGTTGATCAATTAAATGCAGCGAACGTTTTGGTTATCTCATCTGAGGGAGCAAGTGGAGACTATCCTGGTTGTACTGATAGGGCATATGACAAGGCTGTATTAGATGGTGCAGACATACTTGATTGCCCTGTTCAAATGTCAAGTGATGGAATACCTTTTTGTTTGGGATCCATCAATCTTAGGGATCGAACAAATGTTGCTCAATCAAATTTCAGCAACCTTGCAACCAATAATCCCGATCTTAACATAGTAAATGGAATTTTTGCCTATAGTCTCAATTGGAACCAAATCCAGACCTTGAGACGTAAGTCAAACTTAAATATTTTCTTCATTGACTGTCAAATATTTTCTTGCATGCTCATAAATATTTTGAAGTATAGTTTAAAATTTGCAAATAACATATTATATTTGTTTCACTACAGCTGCTATTTCCAATCCATATTCAAATTTCTCATTGTTTCGGAATCCAAAAGCCAGAAATGTTGGGAACTTAATGCAGTTGTCTGAGTTCTTGGCATTTGCAAATAATACATCTTCTGTCAGTGGAGTCTTAATCAGCATTGAGGTGAGTAATCTTGATGTGATTTGTACTCTTAACTTTTCCCACCACAACATATGCAATACAAACCATATATACATATATATCTATGTCTATATCTATATATATGCTCATCTATGTATTGCTGATCTGTTTGATTGGTTTTTAATTGCCTTATGTTCCTACTGATGTTTTATTTCAGCTCACTGGCAGGGTGTGCAGGGGCTTTAGTTGCCCCAAACTTTTCATAAAATATTTAATAGTATTGCATTATATTATAATTTATTTTCCATTTTTCCGTTATAATTAGTTATTCATTCAATTCAACTTCCACATCCCCATGAACTTAGTTACATCATAATTTATAGTATTCTCAAGTTCTTTAATTTTCTATAAGAATTTCAAAGTGAGTTGGCTCTCTACTTGTATTTAATTGGCTCTTGTATTTTGGTCATGATTTTGTAGTCATACTCTTGTAATTTGGTGGTAATTTTCTTTAGTTGTCTTCATTCTCCAATTACACGAATAACTAAAAAAATAAGTTTTTTATTATGGTGAACTTTGTCTTGGTATTGAATAAAAATGGAATCCATCCATTTTAAAAATATAAAGGTCTACATTAATGAATTTGATCAATGGAAATACTTCACGACTTCTTTTGTTCTATGTTATCGTGTATGTTGATTTTTCGTCTTTTAGCCCCCAAATGTAAAAACTCAGCTCCATCCCTGCTTCAACTTATTTTGAATAATTTGGAAATTGCAGAATGCTGCGCATCTAGCTGATAAACAAGGTTTAGGTGTAACCGATGCAGTTTTGGCTGCTCTGACAACAGCCGGTTATAACAATCGAACGACCAAGAAGACTATGATTATGTCAACTGATAGTGCAGTGCTGTTAAATGTTACAAGCAGCAGCACCTACGAGCGAGTATACCTCATTAGTGAGGATGTCAGCGATATTTTGAACTCAACCATTTTGGTTATAAAAAAGTTTGCTGATTCTGTGGCCGTCTCCAAACCCTCCGTTTTTCCTGTTCATGACGCCTTTGTAGTTGGTGACACGAAGGTTGTTCCGAAACTTCAGGCCTTCAATCTCACGGTATATGTGCATTCCTTCAGAAATGAGTTTGTATCTCAACCATGGGACTTCTTCTCCGATGCCAATGTGGAGATTAACACACACGTATTATCTATGGGAATTAATGGTGTCATAACGGACTTCCCTGCAACAGCTGCCAGATACAAAAGTGAGTTCATTTCTGAATTTTTTTAAAAACATATTTACCCTTCTTGGCTATACTACCTACACCAGATGAAACAATCAAAATTGGGATTAGGGATGGGAAAAAACCGAAATTTTGGCTACTTATCGTACCGAAAAATATCAACAATACCGAAAATTTTGGTACGATTACAGTAAGCATACATAGAAATTCCATATCCGGCATGGAAAATTGGTGTTTTGGTAAAATTCTCAATAAAAATTCAAAATATATACCGCATATGAATTTCGCGAAATATCGGTATGAAATGGTATTATACAAATGTCAAGAATTCAGTATACTGAGATTTCGGTACAATATCGATGCATTTTCCAAGTACCAAAATTTCGGTATACTGAATTTTGGTATACTGAAATTTTTTGTACGATACTACATATACTGGAAACTTCGATACGGTATAACCGTATAGAATGAAAAATTCGGTATACCCCCTAATCGAGACCATATCAACTCTAATCGAGCCAGACTGTTCTAGCCAGATTCCTTACTCTCAAGTAAGGGGCTTCTTTTATTGGCTTACAGGAAACCGATGTTTGGGGTACAAAGACACACCGATATACATGTCTCCGGTATATCCAGGTGGACTTGTTGGAATTATGGCAAAACCAGATTTGCCGCCAGCAGAAGCCCCAGATCCTGTCCTAACGGGGAGCAATGTGACCGAACCTCCTCTACCCCCTGTGGTGCAGAGACCTCCGACTGTGACAACTGACAATGGCACGACAGCACCAGGGCCTACTCCACGAAACGGGCAGCCTACACTTGTGGCAACCATCATTTTGAATGCCATTGCTATCCTTCTTGCAGCTTTTGTACTATGCTGATGTTAAATATGTTAATCAACCATTTTCTATTGTTTATATCCTCATGATTGATCTTGCTTGTTTATCTGGATTTGAGATTCTGAACAGTGGTAGATCAAGTTGTATGTTTTTGAGAACTTGTGTTGGTATTTTCATTCTTTTCAGAATATTTATGCGGAATTGATGTAATTTATTCTTTACTCCTTCTCCCCCTCTTTCCAAAATTTTAATAAAGTTGCATATTCGCATTGTGATTTTACTTGAATTCGTTATATTTTCTTCTCAGGAATTAGAATGGCATTTCAAAAATGAAAAATAATTATAATAATTATTTATTTATCTACTGTTTTATTTCAATGTTTGTGATATGTAGTATTAAATTTGAGGTACACTTGCATAAAGCGATCTCATGGTGAGACAGTTTAAGCATAATACTTTCATTTTGAAAGAGGTGGTTGTTGATTTGTGTTAGATTATCCCGTTTCATATCACTTCAACACTTATATGAGTTTTTATCATTATATTTATTTTAACAGTATTTATTATAAAATATTCAAAGCATGTTATTATATATATTTTTTATTTATTCATACCTAGACTAACTTTATAATCTAACCAAGTTTCAAAACAGAAACAATCAACAAATGAATTTCATCCACAACAGTGCACGACTAATGCAATAACCTTGAGCCCAATATGAAGGAATAATATATATATCTATATAGAGGAGAGAGACGGTTGGAGACAATGCCATCTATTCTCAAATAAGAATCGTCCCTGAAGTTGAGCTTGTTGTGCAATCAATATACACTGCTTTGTGATCAGATCCATAGAAGTCAATGGTATAAAACTTGGTTGTAGGGAAGGTATTCTACCAAGTCCCTGTGCCTTCCAAACAATAAAAGTCATGGGCAATTATGGTGGTGACTAAGGGTGGCTTGTGTTGACGCTTCCTATTCGAGAATATTCCACCGCAATCGAAAAAGAAAGACGCAATTAGCAAATATGCTTTATGTGTTTGAAATATCCCTCGAATAAAGTCTCAATTGGTTATCAGAAGATCATGGGGTTCTGGAGTTGAATATATATTAGGAATTGAGAAGATCCTTCTTTTATGATATCCGTCACTGAAAAACTCTAAAGTTAAGTGTTAAACCTTAGAAAATCTGAGGATGGGTGGCTCCCTAAGAAGTTCTTAGGGAACGTGTGAGTGAATAAAACACGTAAGAAAATACTCGTCTTGACATGTGTGGATAATCGTCGATCTCGTTGCGCTGAACAGTTGTTATTAGAGTCTGATTGATCTTTAACCTAAGGATCAATTTCCAGCACCCATAAGAATAGTTTAGAAGTGGACCAAACATAACCTGTTTCACACACTAATACACATTTGGGCTTGGACAGCTGTTAAAATAGCCTTAGAGAGCGGTTATAACAGTTGTCCAAGTAACAGCTGTCCAAGCTTAAAAAACCGTTGTCCAAAAGATTGGGCTTGGACAGCGGTTTTCAACCACATTGCAAGAGGGGTTTGGGATGGTTTATTAATTTGCCCAAACAAAAAGACGGACAACGTAATTAATAACATTTGTCTAACTTAATTTTTTTTTTAATAATTTCTTTTATTATGTTAGATAGACAGCGGTTATAAACCGCTGTTCAACATCTTTTTTTTAATTATTAATTTATATTTTAATAATCCTATAATAAAACCATAAATCAAAACTTATATATACATCCAATACCATAAACCATGAACCATAAACCAAAAATCCTATAATAAAACCATAAACCAAAACTTATACCACATAACGTCAAATACCAAAACATCAAATAAATAAACATACACATCATGAAATAAATAAAATACACATCATAAACATACGTCCAATTAATACACCAAAAACATGAAATATATATCATCACAAATATATAATTTCATTACATGCTACCAAATTTTCAAACAACGATCACTCAATATCGTATGAATATAAGAATCGATTGTAAAGGTAGCCCGTCCAATCGTTTTTCCATTTCTCCAATCTTTTTTTAGAGTAAGACTTGAGCTCACGTTCATAGACAAACTGCAAACAACGAATCAATCAATATAGTATGAATTTTTATTCAATCAATAATAATTTAAATAAATCGATAAATTGACTTACATTAAGAGGAATGTTCGTTAGAGAAGTGCGGATTATATCTTCAATAAAGCAACACACAAAATGTCCACAATGTTCATTATCTCGTTGCCTCGGAACCTGTTGATTAACAATTATAATCACGTATTACAATTGTGATTTCTTTCTATTAATTTGATAATTTACTAAATTAAATTTACCTTAATTTTAATCAAGTTCACTTTATTTAACTTAGATCTTGAACCTTGACTCTGAAGGCGACTCCGATACATCGTCATCACACTATTATTATTATAATTAAAAAATAAAAATAGATTAAATATGCATAATTTTAAAAGTAAAACAAATCATTATATAGAATATTAAAAATGACCTTACGCTTCCATATATGAAACGAAATCAGGGCGATTTGAATAAACTTCATCCTGAGCTGGGTCCATAAAATACACACTTAATGTATTCATGTGTATGACGACCAACACCCAATGGTTCCTATATTATATTGAGAATATTAAAATTAACTGCAAATTTAGCATATATATGTGCAAATATTATAAACATGAATACAAATTTTAACGAAATGTTTATCACTCACCCCACATTTGTTGGCCAAAAAATGAGATGTTCGCTCCCAGTTTGATTCAGCATATGATTAACTAACCCATCCATGGTCTGTACTCTATCACCCAATATGCAAGACACTTGGGGGGAGACGAAGGAATACATTCCACTTGCTCGGACATCTCTAGAGAGATATACCTCACCCAAATATCTTTAACCAACATATATAAGCTAATTAATATTTAAAAAAAAAAATTAAACTTTCTGAGAAAGTGAATATTGAGAATTAGTAAACACATACCGAGGTAAAGGGCTATGGTGGTTGCACTCAACCACTCGTCATTCAAGACTTGGCGCACATGTTCCTATTTTGGCGAATTCTTGGAAAGTATTACGATGAAAGTGAGCAAGCATGGGGAACTGTGGCGATCTCGAAAAGCATTAGGCGATATCATCGGTGCACCCTAGGCGTACATAATCATCGTGATCTAAGTCTCCGGTCATGGGATAACCAAGTCGAGCCTTGATGGAGTCCTCGTTCTCCCCTCATTTTCTCGACACCCTCATTTCTCTTTAGCCTTTTGTGGTGATTTCTTAGAGGCATTTGTGGTGTCGTGATTCTACAATTAATTTGCAATATTATTTAGAACCACAAATAAGATAATGAACTTTAATAACATATATTTTACCCTAATGGTGCTAGAGACCAAGTTGCTCGGCCATTCGATGAAGTGCCCGACCCATTTATTCATTTGTGGCGGCTTCATCGATGAGGGAGAAGCTAGGGCGGCGGCGGCGATTTGGACGATGTGGGTTGGAGGAGGAAACCGGGGGCGGTTTTTGCGTAGCGATTTGGGGGGGAAGGAGGAGGAAAGGGAATTTGGGGAGAAATAATGAAATGAAGGGTTTTACGGGCGCCCGGCGTCGATAATTAAAATTATAACTTCGACTTGAAGCGGTTGAAACCGCTATCCAAGTGTTAATGTAGACATGATTTATTAACATTGTGCAAATGATCTTGCAATGCGGTTTTAAAACCGCTTTTCAAGTTTTATTCTTGGACAATGATTTTAAACCTTTTTTTTTTTAATAAAACCGCTCTCCAAACTATAACTTGGAGAGCTGTTTGAAAAAAGAGTTGTCAAAGTGCAGCTGTGCAAGCCTAAATGTGTAGTAGTGACAACGCGTGAAGACGTTTATGGTGGCATGTACATAAGTTTTGGCTACCTAGAAGGACCTCGCGTAATAAATTGGAAGTTCTATGCAATGCTTTGGGCCATGAAAAATCAACAGACAAGTCTTGGGCACAAGCTTGGGGAGGGACTCATATAAGAGTGAGCACATAAGCGATACATAGGCTTAGGACGTAGAAGCGGTTCGAGTTGCTGAATCGATGGATCAACTGAAGGGTTTGTAGGTGTCAAACAAAGTCTCAACTGGTTATCTGAGCATCATGGGGCTCTAGTGTGGTTGAAGGTATACATGTCGTTCAATTCCTAGTGCCTAAGAGAAGAGTTCGATTGGACTAAACATGAGCTGTGTTGCAATGCGTGGAGTGGTCATCTACTTAGAAGGATATTAGGTAAGACGTGTGATGCAATGCAGGGGCCTTAGTAGATTGGAAGCAATTTGAAACACCTTAGGCCATGCAATGCAACACATAAGACTTAAGCAACATGCTATAGAAAGGGACTCACGTAAGATTGAACACATAAGCGTACAAGACTAGACATAGGCATCATTCGGGTGGTCAAATCGAAGAATCAACTGAAGATTCAGTGGTCCTCGGTTTGAAGGGGATGGTTGAGGATTTAGGTCAGATAAAGTTCTCTCTATAATAGGATAGGTGTTAAAAAGAATTGATTGTCAATCCTTTTTTTCTGATCTCCACCTCCAGAAAATTAAGAAATTAAGCAATTGGGATAAGAGAGTCAAAAGATGGGTGGTCGAATCAAATCAAAAAGACTTCAGAGGACCTTTCAGCTGTAGGGTTAGACTCAAGTAAGATTGAGCTCAATCGTAGTACATAAGACTAGGACATAGACGCAATTCAGGTGGGTGAATCGACTAATCAACTAAATGGTTCATAAGTCCTTTGTTCGACCGAAAGTCCCACTAATAATCGAAACATGATAGGGTTTTGGAGTTGAATACATGTTAAATGGATTGACTAATAATCCTTCTTTTCTGGTCTATATCTCTCGAAAACTTTGAAGTTAAGTGTCATTGTCTTGGATTAATCAAATGATAGATGACCCCGAGAAATTCTCAAAGAGTGTGTGAGTGAGGACAAAGCAAACCAAAAAAGGGACTTCTTGATATGTGAGAATAGTTGTCGGTCTCATTGAGCTGCCAAAAAATTGATGGGAACATAATTCTTCAATCTCACAAATATGAACTTGGTAATTACGCTCCAAATCGCCAAAACCTACAAAAGTTTCTAAAGTCACACGATTGAAGCTATCCCTGATGTCCTTCCCACATCCAATGAAACTATGATTTTGGGGTCGCCTCAACGTCCTCCAGAATAAGGCATCCTTCCAAAAAACCTTTAATCCACGGGCACAAGAATAGGCAACACTTCATTGTCCACATCACCGCTGCACAATGATAACACTTCTCATGACACGAAACTTGTTTCTTTCTCAAATTTTTAGGAAAAAAAAGAATTATTAGGACATACAATTAATTTCATTAAGTAAACGCAAAAAAGCAAGTGTCCGAACGGTTTGATACCCGCCCGGGCGCTTATAGGTCCCATGTTTGGTCCCCCTTGGGAGCGAAAATTGCCTATTAATTTGCAACGCTTGGTGAATGTTATATATGAGATGCTTGGTGATTACGTTCAAGATGGTCCGTGACTCGGGTGATTCGGTGCCCGTGCAGGCGCCCTCGGGGCGCGGGTTCGAACCACTATGAGCCAATTTTTTTTCGTAAGTCCCCTTTGAGTGACGGTTTTGTCGACGGAAGAAACTGTCGCTAATACCGACGGTTGATGATGTCATAACCGTCGTAAATTTAGTGATGGTGTAGCAATGGTTTTAACAACGTTTTTCCTGACCTGGATTCGGGCCAATTTGGCCATCGATAAAACCATCGGTAAACAGGGATAGTTTATAACTGTCACTATGTAGCGATGGTGGCCAAAAATTTGTCGCTAAAGTTAGCGACACTCGATTCTACTACGCTTTTTGAACTGTCACCATAGCCGTCGCTAAAGTGCTTAGCGACGGGTTGAACCGTCGTTAAACCCCATTTTTTTTGTAGTGGTAGTAAAATATATAAAAACAAACATATTTCGCATCTATAAGTATCACACATTTTTCATCTAGTAACACACATAAAAAAACATCATTTAAAAATTATGCGTTCAATAAGAATTCAACCTGCAACCAAGCTACCAAATACGTTAACAATAGATCCGAACCATTAGACTACAACACAAATTTGATAAATATATCCTTCTATAAATATATATCATGTCGGCACCGATCAAATTTAGGAGCGACCCGCCCATGACCCTCAAATGTTTGTCCTTTTGCCTTAATTGTGCTGATATTGCACAAGCAATATTTCACAAGAGACTTACTCATTTTTTTTAGACAAAGTCTAGTATCAAATAAAAAAAATTCACTGCTGGGGGATTTGAACCCTGGTCACTTGGGCATGGGCATTAAACAACTCCTCTTACCACCATACTATAGCTGCACACTGTCATAAGTTTGGCGTCGATTTCAATATAATTGCTCGATATTTAATGAATGATATACTTTTGATAAATTCGTCAATTTTACCCCCCTTTGTGCATCACCTTTTCTCCTCTCTGTTGCCATTAAGTAAATATGTTCAATAAAATAGAGGTTTTCTTAATTAAATATATATGTTTTATAAAGAAAAAAAAATCGATTGTGCCGCCTATGGGGTATGAACCCGACTCTTAATTGTAAGAGGAAAATTTATTTTCCACTATACTACAACTCATAAAATATTTTGAGATTGAAACTTTTTAAATAATAAATTGGTTTTAACCATTTTAATAAGATATGTATATTCTAATTATTTGTAGTTTACATTTCACAATCGATTGATGAATAAAACACAGAGCTCAAAATATTAAAGACACATTTTTTATTAACAATTATGTTTATAAATTGTACATATAACACATTCAAAAATCGTACTTTTTTATTGTAATAATGTTATATTTTACATGCAATATTGTTCATTTTTTATTAGCTATCTATCATAACTTACCTTAATTTTTCATATGTTTATATTTTAATATTTTTTTTGTTTTTGCTTGTAATACTGTTATGCTTTACCTGCAATACTGTTATGTTTTTGCTTGTAATACTGTTTTAGTTTCTTATTTGAAATTAAAGTAGGAGGCGTTAATAATTGTTGATTGTGAATTTTAATACTGCTTCAATTATGCATTTAATACGCTTCAATTTTTTATTTTTTTTATGTTTTGAATGCACAATACTCTTATATTTCAATATGTAATACTTTTATATATTTACATGTAATACTATTATATTTTATATGTAATATTGCTTAAACACTACAAAACAATATAAAAAACATGTCAAAAATATAAATTGCGGCTACAATGAATCGAACTTTTGTCGTATTGAGTGTAGAGATGGTTGTTCAACATAAGACTACAACAGCTGATGAAACACGATTCAACCCCAATCAATTTCAATGGTTAAAAATTGCAAAAATTAAAAAAACAAAAAAAAATCGCAAAAAGAAAGCAAAATTAACGGGAAAAAAAAAAATCAAAACCAACAAGTGTGGAACCCACATCATTAGACCGAGTGGGGCAATCACTTCCAATAAGCTACATTGTCATGCTGTATCTAGTGCAGCTAATTTTATTTAAGGTGTTATTGTTGGCTTAAAAAGAAATTTTTTTACGCATCAACATTCACACTAGATCTATTTTTTTTAATATCACTATTATTTATTGAAATTATCACTATTACGAGCATAAACTATTTCTATTATATATGAAAATTATTAATAATTAAAAAATAAATATTTTTTAAATAATAATAATTTTTATGCATGATAATAATATTTTTTACATAACAATAACAATAACAGAATTATATACCGGTCAATTAGGAGCGTTACTCTAACTACAACTGAGATGCATTTGATTTTATTCGACCCTATTTATCAGACGCGTACGGTGTATCATGTATATGTAATTTTTTTCTAAAGTAAAAAAGCAATTCCTTCTCAATATTAGAATAATCAGGTGGACAGGAAGAGGGTTGGCGCATAATAGATAGACAGGTATGAAATTTCACATACTAAAAGTCAAACAATTGGGTGGCTACTGACTACGCACTAATTTAATAATGACTAGGTCTCAGATATCTGGATTTAGACTTGCGTCTTTTTTCATTGTATATTTTGTGTTAGTAATTTGTTATCTTTGAAAAAGTGCGATTTATTTTTACAGAAAAATGCAACTGTTAATATGAGATTATAGTTGCATGCTTCTGTTTGAAATAGTTGCATGTTTCTATTTTGTATAGTTGCACGCTTCTAAAATGCATTATGAGTGTACGGTGCACCTGGGTGCACATGAGACTCACTCTTAAATAATGTGTGATTTTTTGTGGATCAGATGAACCGTATATTTTATAATAAATTTTTAAATTATGTAATTTATTATATTTGATATATAAATTTGTTGAGTTGTATGCTGTGAAACTTGTTCATCGTGAAATTGGTTTTTTTTTTTTTTTTTACAGACATACACTTTAGTAATATAAGTCATACCCTTTAGTAATATAAGTCACACCCTTTAGTAATATAAGTCACACACTTTAGTTATCACTAAGACACTCTTTGCTATAATATAAGTCACATCCTTCACTTTTATGAGTAATACTCTTTATAATAAAAAGTTATACACTTTACAGTAAAAAGTCACACACTTTAGTAATATAAGTCACACTCTTTTTAGGTTTCACCGTAAAAACTTGTTTCACACTTTATCTTTTGCCAAATCTTTTTACGTTGATTCGTGCAAAATTTTATAATTACATAATTTATTATATTAAAATAAACATTAGTATAAATAGATTGTATTATTTTAAAATATATTATAGTGTACGGTGAACCTAGTGTATATATGTAGCCTTTAATAATTTGGCAACTATTAATGCTACATCTTGACTGTTTGTGAATGTTATACTATACATGACAATACACAGCTGTGTTTTAAAAATTCAGTCCGATCGGTGAACCGGTGACAACCATCCAATAGAGGTATATAAAATCATTTATTGGATATTCTTCTGAAAAATCGGGCTTAGGTTAAAAATCGTCAAAATTGGCGGGAGCCGTCAGCGATTAAACCGGCGGTTTTGACCAGTTTTCACTTGAAAAAAAAAAAATTTACTGAAAAAACGTTCTTTCTTCTTCGTTTCTTTTCGTTTCAGTTTCAGAAAAACCCTAACTCCCTATGCGGCTAAGCACAGCCGCAAGACAGCAAACCAGCCCAAAACGCCGCTGGTCTCCCGCGCCTGCCGTCGCTCGTCGCCGCTGGTCTCCTCCGCTCGCAGACGACGGTCGCCCCGAGCTCGCCGCCGATCGCGGTGAGTTTTGTTCTTTTTTTTTTCTTTTTTCTTTTTGCACTTCTTAAATTTGTTATTTGTCTAGTTTATTCCAATTAAAATAAGACTAATATTCTTAATTAGTGTTTGAATTACACTTCTGTTACGCTTCCGGTGGGTGAAATTTGCAAAGAATCAAAGCAAGTAACTAATAGTAGTAATAAAGAAGTGTGGGAGCATACAAATAATTCACTAGTACTGCAACATGGGATTAATCTGCTATTTCTTCTCTGTGTTGGCAAAAACTTGGTCAAAAAAAGGTTCTGTGTAAAGCTATGCATATTTTTTGAGACATTTGAACTCCAATTATTGACTAATTAAATACAAACAATTAGCTAGTAGCTTTTCACAAAGCATTGAGTTTAATGATGAAAGATTATTGATTATTAAAAGTTTGGTGTCCTATGTGAATTGATGATAATTGATCGAAGTAATACACTTCTGTTCTGAATTGCTTTAGTTGTGTGAGCTTGAGTATGAATTATTGATGAAAGATTATGAAACAGCAAATCCCTTTTTTCTAATTTTTATTCTTTGTAGTTTGTAGAAAAATGGATGCTTCACAATCAGCAGCTCATATTGTTCATTCTACTCAAGCGGCTTCTCCAACGGCATCTACGGCTGGTTCTAATCCTTCGTTGCAGTCGGGAACTTCAGGAAATTCAGCTAATGTTCGACCGAAGCTTGATCCAGCTTGGAAGTATATCTCTATTGTTGATGCTGATAAAAATATTGGTAAGTACCAAAATCTCCTATGTTCTTTTTGTCGAAAAAAGTATAGAGGTGGGGGTATTCACAGGATGAAAGAACATTTAGCACAAATTACTGAAAATATTTCTAGTTGTGTTAGTGTTCCTCATGAGGTGATGCTTGAAATGAGAAAGTCTTTAGATGAATGCGCAATTGCTAAAAGGAACAAAGTTAAACCGGATACTTGTATGATAAGATGAGAAGAAGTTGAAATTTTAATGACAAATGATTTGAGTGCCCCTACTGCTAATAAAAGAAAAAAAATGTTGGAGACTTTTTGAAATCTAGTCCACTACCAAATCAGTCTCAGGCTAGCATAAAAGCTTCATGGCAAAGTAAGGAAAAAAAAACATGAGACTGATTTGGCTTTGGCAAATTGGTTTTATGATGCTTGCATACCTATTAATGCTGTGAATTCCAAGTTTTTTAAAGCGACTATTGAGAAAATAGCAGCATTTGGTGCTGGCTATACTCCACCTAATTATCATGCTTTGAGAGTTCCTTTGTTGAAAAAAGCTAAGACTCAAGTTTCCTTGACCATTGATGCTCTTCGAATTAAATGGGGTGAAAGTGGGTGTACAATAATGGGTGATGGATGGAAAGATCAGAGTAAAAGGCCATTGATCAACTTTTTGATTTATAGTCGATATGGTGTCTCCTTTATCAAGTCTTATGATGCATCCGGTGTGAAGTCAAGTTCGGAACTCTTATGAAATTTGTTTTCAAATATAGTGAAACTTGTGGGAAAGGAGAATGTTGTCCATATGGTTACTGATAATGCGGCTAACTATAAGGGTGCAGGAAAGAGGTTGAATGAAAAATATCCAAAAATTTATTGGTCCCCTTGTTCTGCTCACTGTCTCAATTTGATCTTGGAAGACATTGACAAGATGAAAACTGTCTCATCATGTGTCTCTTTTGGCACTCAAATCACTAGCTTCATTTATAACAACAAATGGTGTCTTGGTTGGTTGAGAGCAAGACCTGGATGGACTGAAATAGTCAGGCCTGCAGCTACTCGGTTTGGTACAAATTTCATTGCCTTGAAAAGTCTTTATGATCATAGGGCTGATTAGGAGGCCTTGGTTTTATGTCCTGAGTACCGTGAAAATTGTAATAGTGACAAAGGTAAGAGAGTGAGAGAGATTGTCTTGAATAGTAGGTTTTGGAGTAATTCCAATGTAGTTGTGAAGATCTTGGAACCTCTTATGCGGCTTCTACGCATTTGTGACACGGATGAGAAGCCTTCTTTAGGCTATGTTTATGAGGGGTTGGAGAGGGCAATTAGAGCAACAAAAGAACTGTTCAAAGGTGATGAAGTTAAGTATAAGCCATTTGTGGATAAACTTGAGGAGAGGTTTGACAATATGTTGAAGTTGAATCTTCATGGAGCTGCTTATTGGTTGAATCCTAGATTTCAATATGATCCGTATCATCAGATACCTGGTCATGCTTTCACGGGTTTGCTTCAGATAATTCAAGATTATTATAAAGATGTGCCGAATGTGATTGATGCGATTACAATATTTCGTGAGGGTATGGGTTCATTTGCAAATTCATTGGCTAGACCATCATAAAAAACTACTGCTCCGGGTATGTTTTTTTTCCTTTTCCTTTTCTGTTATTTCTCTTTTATCTTTGTTTTTTGATGCGTATATAATATATATGTTCGTGAATTTATTTTAAATGAATGGTGGAGGATATTTGGCTCGTCTACACCAAAGTTACGTGATCTTGCTGTGAGAATCTTGAGTCAAACATCTTCTTATGCTGGTTGTGAGCGTAATTGGAGTGTATTTGAGCGCATTCATACTAAGAAGAGGAACAGATTGAAGCATGAAAGGTTGAATGATCTTGTATGTGTTCATTACAATTTGCGCTTGCAAGATCGGTAAGTCTATATACTTTGTGATTTTGTGTTTGTGGAATAATTTTGTATATGTTCATTACAATTTGTGATTTTCATTGTAGTGGTAAAGATAAAATGGACATGTTTGATCCCGTTGATTACGAATGCATCGATAAGGTGGATTCTTGGATTGTTGATGATGACATAGAAGGTGAAGAAGGTGAACTTGTGGTAACACCTATTATGCAAGATAATAATGATGTTGGTACTTCACAAAACACAAATATTGGAGGTACTAGTTGATTGTTATTTCACTTTTCGTTTCTTGTATTTATAATGCAAATCAAATAAAATTGTATATCTTGTTCTCTTTTTTTATAGTCTTCATTTTGGTGTATATGTTTTATATCTAGGTGATGTTAACATGAATGATGCACCCATTGATAATGATGATGTTGATTTGGACAACTTTGAAAACTTAGGCTTGGATGGCTTGGACAACTTGGACTTGTTGGATGAGGAATTTGGAAGGCAATTTATGGCATAAAATTTGGACTTGTTGTTCACTTTTATTTATTTTTCTTTTCTATTTTTCTCTTTTTATAGATTAAAAAAAAATTAACACAATATTTAAAAAAAAAATTATAAACCTTTTGAATTATTAAGATCAGCCTAATATGTACACATTTTCATTCTCCAAATTACCTATAAATAAATTTATCTATGAATTATATTTTCATACTTATAATTAAGTTGTAGGCAATAGTTAATATTTAAGAACAAAATTAGAAATTTTGTAGCCATGTTAAAAGATTCCTTAATGAATTCTTTAGTTCTTTGTAGTGTGTTTCCCACTAACTAGGCGATGTTTTATTTGTCATGATGCCTCAACGGAAAAATTTCATCAGGAAAATAAACTGTCAAAATTTAATGACGGTATTTAGTCGATAAATGTGGCAAAATGACGAAGTACACTCTCCTTTTAATTTGTCGATGGATATTCTGCCGAGAACTAATATACAAACTATATTTTTCTGCCATAATTTTTGTTGTCTTATTTGGAGGGAAATTTCCCGCTGAAAGTAGACAACTATTTACCAAGGCGAATGTTAGATCGACTTTTATATTAATTTTTAGGGATTTTGTTATGATTTTCGGAGGCATTGTACGATGTAAATTGTCTGTCGTCAATTTCTGTTGTTCATTGCGACTATTTTATAATATATAGAAAAGTGTAAAGTGGGTAAAGAAGATATTTTGTGCTTGAGTAAATTATAAAATAATTTGATTACTTTAAATTAAAAACAGTTTTTTGCATTCTCAATTATTATAATAAAGATCCACCCTGCTTTCGAAACATACTCGTTTTCTGAAAGAGCATCATCAAGACTCATGGAGATGGACGGGATCGTCGAAAGGACTCTTCAACACGAAAGACACATACAATTCTTTAGTGGAAAACCGTGAACTTGCATCACTAATACAGATTTGGCTTTGCACAGCTGTTAAAAGATACCTTAGACAGCGGTTATAAGGGTTGTCCAAATAACAACTGTCTAAGCTTAGACAGCTGTTAAAAAACCGTTGTGCAAGATCGCTACTTAGACAACGATTTTCAACCGCTGTTCAAAGTCATCCCCTGGACAGCGGTTTTCAACCATTGTCTAATATATTTTTTTAATAATTTTTTTATAATATTGGATAACCGCTGTCCAAGAACTATTTTTTTTTTTATATTTTAAAAATCATGTTTATACAAAACCAATACCAAAAAGCAAACCTTATACCACTATAATATCAAAACATACACATCATGAATTAAATACACCAAAAACATGAAATATCATCAAAAATATATAAGTTAATTACATGCTACCAAAAGTTATGACACTATAAAATACAAGAATCGATTGTAAAAATACCCCGTCCAATCTCTTTTCCATTTCTCCATTCTTTTGTTGGAGTAAGAATGCAGCGGACGTTCATAGACAAACTACAAACAACGAACAATCAATATAGTTAGATATATAGTATGATTTTTTATTCAATCAATAATAATTTAAATAAATCGATAAATTGACTTACATTGTAAGGAATGATCGTTCGAGAAGTGCGGATTATATCTTCAATGTAGAAACAAACAAAATGTCCATAGTGGTTACCATCTTATTGCCTCGGAACCTGTAATCATCAATTATAATCACGTATTACAATTATGATTATTTTCTATTAATTTGATAATTTACTAAATTAAATTTACCTTAATGTTTGTCCAGCTCACTTTGTTGAAATTAGATCTTGAGCCTTGACTCGAAAGGCGACTCCGATACATTGTCATCACACTATTATTACTATAATAAAAAAATAAAAATAGATTAAATATGCATAATTTTAAAAGTAAAACAAATCATTATATTAGAATATTAAAAATTAACTTACGCTTCCATATATGACATGAGATCAGGGCGATTTGCAACCACCCCATCCGCAGCTGGGTGGTCCATAAAATACACAATTAATGTACTCATGTTTATGGCGACCAACACCCAATGATTCCTATATTATATTAAGAATATTAAAATTAACTGCATGTTTATATGAATACAAATTTTAACGAAATGTTTATTGTACTTACCCCACATTTGTTGGCCAAAAAACAAGATGGTCTCTCCCATGATAATTGAGCATATGTGCAACCATCCCCTCCATGGACTGTATCCTATCACTCATGAAGTAACACACTTGGGGGGGAGACGAAGGAATACATTCCACCTGCCTCGGCATCTCTGGAGAGATATACCTCAACCAAATATCTTTAACCAACAAACGCTAATTAATATTTAAAAAAAAAAATTAAACTATATAGAAAGTAAATACTGAGAATTAGTAAACACATACCTGAGGTAAAATGTTATGGTGGTTGCACTCAACCACTGGTCGTGCAAGACTTCAAGCACATGCTCTAGATCGATGAATTCATCAAAAGCACTCTGATGAAAGTGAGCAAGCATGAGAATTGTGAGCTGTATTGAAAGTATGGGACGATACCATCATGTTCACCATAGTCTGTAGAGTGAAGTCATGATTGAAGTCTTCATGCAAGGGATAACCAAGTATCCGTCCGCGCGCACCAATAGTGGAGTCCCTCGTTCTCTCCCTCTGACTGTCTACGACACCCCTTGATTTCTGTTTAGCCTTTTGTGGTGTCGACAATTTCTACAATCAATTTGCAACACATTTAGAATGACAAATAAGATAATGAACTTTTATAACATATATTTTACCTTCATGGTGAGAGAGACCAAGTTGCTCGGCCATTCGAGGAAGTGTTGGGGAATTAATTGCCCGGATCTATTTCGGGTGAATATTTAAATACAAATTTAATTCTAACAATTATTACTAGCATGAATTAATTCTATATTAATTCAAATAATAATTCAACAACAAAACATGCATTCAAATTTGTCACATAAATCCTACGCATGCGGAATTGCTAGGAGTTTACGTGAACTAACCTCTTGGAGTGACAACAGTTGAGAAGATGGATAACCAATAAATAACCCAAGAAAATTACTCCAATAAATAACCGAGTGGGAGATTTCTTGAATTTAATGAGATAAACTTATATTCCAAGAATACTTATTCTCATTCCATAACAAAATTCAAAGAAAATTTTCTCCCTCTTTTATTTATTTATTTTTGAAAATTTAAAGAAAAATTAGGCAACAATATTTTATTTTATTTCAAACACCTTTTCAGTTATTGGACTTTATCTTTGGTCTACTTGAGGGTCCTTTAGAAGAATTAAGATTGGACCTTCCAATGGACCTTGAATTATCAATATTGAGCCACAATATTATTCAAGCCCATAAATATTAATTAATCCCACTACATAATTAATATTGCACTATCCATCTCAACCCATATTACTGTTAATATGACTCCCGATTATTATTTTCCGTGTTTAAGATTATCCAGTCCATTAATTAATTTAAGCCACTGAAATAGCTCCACATTAATTAATATATTTTCCTTGGAGTAAGGTCAACTCAACATTATTATTCATGCCGGAAACTAATTCCACTTGCAAGATTTGGTATGATAAAACTTCTAAGCCCACCAAGGGGACAAATCAAACAAGACGTACTTGCACACGATTCTCCGTATTAAATCTTAGCAATCGTCATGTAACTAATGATATTGCCCAAGATACAAGGTATTGAATCACATTGATTCTCTACTCATCATAAGTCAAAGCAATAGTTATTAATTATATACGATCCTATTTAAGGGTCGGGGATTGAGAAATAACTAACCCCGAGGTCTAATTCTTCTATATTCAGTGCTGAAGAATTTATCCTCCTATAGGTCCTATTCAGCGCATCATAATGCACTAGTGCAATCTCTTGATCAAGACAAGTCAATCTAAGCCTTGCACTTCAACCTTTCACGATGGATTGTTCATTTCCATCTGGGATGTGAATTCTGTACTTTTGATTACAAAGGACTGTTAATTTAATCTTCTGTGATCTGGTATCACTAAATTAACTACAATGTAACACGTACTATTTATTGAACAGTTATGTATTAAATATATATAACATTCAATCATATTTAAAGCAACAGTGATAAATAATTTATTTTAGCAAATAAGACAGAAATTCAATTTGGTTATACAAAGTAAAAGCATACTTTCCAGTATAACACCAACAGGAAGTGCCCGACCGCTGTTCCGATTGTGACGTCATCATCTATTGGTTTTGGCACCGGCGAATCCTCTTATCCGATTATGGGTACATCGAACGTGACCCTCACGAAACTAGGAGTGATGGGATGACCATGAATCATTCCATTTGAGCTATTGTGCAACAATTTTGTGGACACCAACCGAGTAGGATCCTCCAAATAAAGGCAGCAAAAGGTCGATGGCTGTTCGAAGAAGACATTTAGTTAGAAAATTTTAATATACTAGCCTTTAATTAAAATAAATGCGAGACACATCTGATACCTGGGAGAGGTTTTGAAGTGGATCAACGAAGTCGTCCCTAGCATCAGCGGAAAACATAGCATCAACGACACTATTTTCACAACTTCCTCCACTCGACGACACCCCGTGAATCGATCTTCTCTCGGACCTCAAAAGTTCCACCTATATAGACAACATGACAACCTGATCCGAAAGTCTACCCACCATATCCATGGCCACAAGACCAGGTGCCATCGCCAATGATGTCTTAAATCACGCCATATCGATGCCATAGCGGTAGGGATGCTCACGACGACCTATAGCCCGCAAAAGATCATCGATCCGATAATCGGAGGAGGTAAATCGGCGTCATGATCGAGATATCGCTCTGAATCACAAAAGATTATTATTTAATTTTTTGTTTAGAAATAATAGTTTGTAATTTAAAGATAAATTAATGGATAGATTACCGCTTCTTCAATGATACGATGTGTACTGGAATCAGGAATATTCTCTTCTCGAGTCTTTCTGGTAGCCTGAAATAACTCGAAATGTGTAACAATAGGCACATTATCTCCAACTTTATTTTTTCTTCTTTCTACGATAGTGATGAACTTGTCCCTTTATTAGATATATTAAAAGTGAATATATAAAAAAAAATTAAAAGTTAGGATTTTGATCTCACCAAATCTTCCCTTATGCGTGCATAACCTTTGGAAGATCCACGATATCGCGCCTCCATCGCCTTGTCTTGTTCACAATTTTTCTTACTTTGATTCTACAGTGTAATAGAAATACGATAAACACTGAAAATCATCGGGCATTAGGAATAGAGAAAATGACATTGATCAATTTTACCTGGAATTCATCAGCCATAGCTCTACGCATAAACTCTTCCTAGTATGGGGCCACCATAGGTCTATCCTCATAGAGCTTAGGCGGTCTAGGCTAGTAAAGACCGAAATTAGGGTCTCGTGTGGTTTTTCTCAGCCAAGACCGAAAATTCTTGGCCATTACCCCAGCTTGCATAAGTATTTACTTCTTCTTTGTATGGTCAAGGCCGAGGAATGTAGTTTATACACATATAACATAACAATTTAGTAAATTTATTAATCATACAACAACTTTCATAAGCATATAATTAACATACCGAAAGTTTGTCCCATAACACTTCCTTAAAATGAGCCAGTTTGTCGCTACGCCAATCCTTGGTTGGTAGCATGATAGGGATAACTCTCCTGACTGCAGCCCCAAGGTAGAAGGACAACTTCTCACTCTCTTTTCCTATCGGCTGCCCATACTCATTGAATGATAACTGCAATGACATATGATTTAATTAGGTTCAACGATCAATCAATATAATTACAATTTCAACTGTTCAATTGTAATAAAATTACCTGAAGTGTTTTTCCCTTGCTACGAGCTCTCTTCAAAGAAGCCATCGTGACTATACCCCTCGTGTGCTTCTCCCTAGAGCTGCTAGTGGTGGGAGCATCAGTGTCACCCTGTCCCGAGTCATCTGTGTGTTGTCGATCATGTGCGTCATCATTTTCATGATACTCTCCATCATAATCTCTATCATGATAATCTCCATCATCTTTATCATCTCCATCATCTCCGAGATAGGGCAAATAAAACATGATCCTGTAAAGCATAAGAAACAACATTTAATAAACAAAAAGAAACAACATTTAATAAATAAAAAGAAACAACATTCAATAAAGTAGAAGAAACAACATTAAATAAAGTGTACATTTCTTTTTAACACTTTTTTTTTTTTCGTTTTATGGTTGACTTTTCTCGTTCATGACCATAAATGTTAACAAGATCCAGATTGCCATATTCATTCTCATCTCTAATTATTCTGTGGTACGGGCGTGGATTTGCAGGATCATCGAAAGAGGGTACGGAAGGAGTGAAGTTCTGAAAAGGATATCGATGTGGTCGCTAATCTGGTAACTATTGTTAAATTTGTTTGACAGAATCTCAATGGACCATTTCTTATTAACTGGGTCGGGGACATAGAAAATTTGTTGACCTTGACTGGCCATTATGTAAGGGTCATCTCTGTATCCCACATTCTTCAAATCAACGCGTACGAACCCAGAACTTTCAACTTGGACCCCGTTAGGGATCCTCACCCAACTACACTTGAAGATTGGTTGGTGGTGAACAACATAGTCGAGTTCCCAAATGTTGACAACTTGTCCAAAGTAAGTAGTAATCGATTGATCCCTTGCAGTTGTAGTAATGGACACCCCACTATTCTGCATTGTACTTGTGGTGTCATGATCTCTGATATAAAATGTGTATCCGTTAATAATATAACACTTCTATGAATACACATGTCTATCAAGCATTCTGGATAACCACTTAATTCTTTCTCTCACTGATTCTTTATTCTGTGACAACATATTTGCTACATAAACATTGAACTAGTCAACAAACGTGAGATTGTGCTCAACTTCAATCCATGATCTATCTATGGTGGGAAATGTTTCAGCAAGTTCTTGCATGTGCAGGTCAATAAAAGGAAGCACGTCGACCGTGTTGTGAAGTACGCACAAGTGCATCTGTGTTAGTTCCTCCATACTAACACTTACAGGTTGACCACCGGTAATGCCTTCACCATCCATCCTATTGGTGTACCGGGTAATTGGAAGTCAAATTGCATCGACATTTGGAATATATTCAGACCAGTACTCGACTGCTTCTTCTACTAAATAGCATTCTGCAATGCATCCCACCGGCCTGGATATATTCATCACATATCCTTTGAGCACTTTCATATATCTCTCTACACCATACATCCATCCGTGGCGGAGAGAGTGTGGTACATGGGGGTACAATTGTACCCCCAAAATGAAATGTACCCCTCTTTATATCTTGTATTAAAAAAAATAAAATTGTATTTTATTATGTATAATTAGGAGAAAAAATACTCAAATGTATCCCCAAATTTCAAATTCTACTTAAATATATCCCCGAATCTCGAATCCTGGATCCGCCACTGCATCCATCGCATATGAGCAGGACCACACATCCTTATATCGTGTACCAAATGAATGATTAGGTGAACTATTATATCAAAAAATGATGGAGGGAAATACATTTCAAGCTCACAGAGCGTCCCCACAATCTGTCTCTGAAAACCAAGCAATTTTCTAGGATCTATGACCTTGCTACTCATTGCCTTGAAGAACCAACATAACTTTGTTATGGTTATGCACACATTTTCAGACAAGATGGAATGTATTGCAATGGGCAAGAAAGTCTCCATGATGACATGATAACCATGCGATTTCAGATTCATCAGTCTCACACCATCATCTGATACAAGTCTCTGTATGTTTGACGAATAACCCTCTGGTACTTTCACATCCTTTAGTGTCTGAAGTAACACTTTTCTCTCATTGTTGGACAAGGTGTGTGCAGCAGGAGGTAAGAATGGTGCTCGTCTTTCTCTAGGCATAGGTTTTAGTTCTGCTTTTATTCTCATATCAATCATATTCATTCTTGCATTGTAATCATCCTTGAACTTCTTATTAGCTAACATAGTATTGATCAAGCTGGCACAAACGTTCTTCTCAACGTGCATTAGATCAATGAAGTGTCTAACATACAACTCTTTTCAATAGGGTAATTGAAAGAAAATTGATTCCTTCTTCCAACCGCTAGTGGGGACACTTGATTGGGTGTCAAAATTGCTCGTATTTATGTGATTTTCATACTCAATTTGATAGGAATCCATGCTTTTATTGCACTAATTTCACTCCATTTGACCTAAATGTGGAGAAAGGTTGTGTTTTGCTTTTTGTGTAGGAAATGAGTAAAAAAGAGCTAGAATGATTAAATAAACTGCTCTAATATAGAAGGATGTAGAAGAAGAGAGTTGAACCATGTGAAATATCTTGAAATTAGGGTTTCAACGCAAAAAGAACCAAGTCAATCGGAGTTCGGGAGCTCGAGTTACGGGCGAAACAAAAATGTCGCGTTGTTGCTTCTACCAGACTCGAGCCAGACTGCTCGAGTCGAGCTGGCAGCTCGAGTAGATCCAATGTGCTCGGCATTTTGAGCATTTTGAGTACAGTAGGTTGGGGAAAAATTATGGCCAGCTCGACCCGAGCAACCTTGCTCGGGTCGAGCTGCTGGAATAGCAAAAATGCGAAAGACGATTATGGCCCATTTCGACCGAGCAACTGGCTCGAGTCGGTGGCCAAAAATAGAGATCTTTGCAAAAAGCCCTAGGGACACGTGCCAGAGGAATCAAAAGCATATAAAAGGTCATGAGTTCGTTTTTGTAACATTCAATAACAATAGGGAGTGAAGTGGAAGAGAGCAAGTAATACTGTTTAGAGCTGGAACTAATACTTTTTCTTGTTTTTCAATTTTGCTTCCATAGATAGCATAGATTCTCATAGAATAGCATAGATATAGTTGCAATTTCAGTTTTAAGCAATATATCATGGAGTATTTATGGATTTTTTATGGTTTGGAGCTTGAATCTTAAGAGTAAGGTGTTTATTTGTTTTTACTTGTTTTTTATTGCTTATTTTCATATGGGTTTCTTGTTTGTTAGCATATTAGCCATGGGTATTGCTTGTAGCACCATGGGCTAAGTTCCTTTTGTGTTTGGGTGTTGTGAATTGGGTTGATGATTGATTAATTACTTGTTAATGGTGGATTATCTCTATTGATGGTTGTCTTTTGAATGATGGGTTGTTTAATGATCAAATTCGGTGGGTTGGGCTATTAGCTTGTTCGTTTTGTCTAGTTTATTGCAACGAGAGTTGGGTAAATGGGGGTAGACGTATAGGTATTGGTGTGATTCCCGATTTTGAGTCAATTCACATCTTATTGCAACGAGAGTTGGGTAGGATCGTTAGAATTCCCTTAGTTCACATTGATTCACTAGTTAGCCACTAGTTTTGAAAATGAAGATATTAATGTGAATGATCTTTATGCTTCAAGTGGGAACACAAGGGTGTGGAGTAGTTAGTTAGTTAGAGGACCATTCCTTTGCAATTACCCGGATGAGAAAGAGTGAATTCCGTCCCGATCTTAGGAGTTTAATGAAACCGGATCCTAGGCTTACCATGTACGGTGATGGTTAATGAATTGTGATCGTTCTTAGGGAGTAACCGAGCATAGAGATAACCACCTAGGCAATAGTTAATCGAACATCATCCGAGGATCAACACCCGAACACCTCTTACTCACAAAACACAAAACAATTTAATCTAGTTTACTTGTTTGCTTACTAGTTTATTGTTTGTTACTTTTTTACTTAGTTGATTGTTGCTTGTTTTAAGTTTTCAAATCATTTCACACTATAATCATGAAACAACACATAGCAATTGGGCTATATTCACCATCCTAGTCTCGTGGATCGATATTTAACCGGGCACAAAATGATCCTCTTATACTTGAGAGGTTAGTGTGTTGCAAAACACGTGTCAATTTTTTGGCACCGTTGCCGGGGATTGGGTTGTGTTGAGTATAACTAGTTGTTCGTTGAACGTGATTGCTAGTGTCTTTTTCTTTTAAGTAAATAACATTGCTAATAGTTGGATTGGAGATTTGTGGTGTTTGTTGATTCTCTAGGTGTGTATGATCACAAGATCAAGTGGGATTGAACCAATACCCATTGATCTTGAGATTGAAGCCACGGCTAGGAGAAGAAACAAAGACCGGAATCGAAGATTAGCCCAACAAAGAGCAATGGGCGAAAATCAAAACAATTGGATGAATTTGGAAGGGGGTGACAATGGAGATCGCCCAATGTGGGAATACTTAAACCCTCAAGTGCAAAGGCACTATGATGGCATAGCCCGTCCGGCGATTGTGGCTAATAACTTTGAAATCAAGCCGACCCTCATTCAAATGCTCCAAAAACAACAATTTGGCTGAGGGAAGAATGAGGATCCAAATCGGCATATCGCTCAATTCTTGGAGTATGCGGACACCGTCAAGATCAATGGGGTCACGGATGACGCTTGGAGAGCTCGAACTTTCACCTTCACCTTGAGGGACAAGGCAAAAGATTGAATAGTCTCCTTACCCCTCGATAGTCTTGGCTCGTGGGACATATTATGCCAAAAGTTCTTGATGAAGTTCTTTCCACCCGCAATGACACTTCAATGCAAGAAGGAGATCACCCAATTTAGACAAAGAGGTGGGGAGAACTTATATGAAGCTTGGGAGAGATATAATGCCATGTTAAGGAGATGCCCGCAACACAATTTCGTCAACGATAAAGTGGTGAGCTATTTCTACTATGGTTTGAACGACGAGGGAATAATGTTCATCGATTCATCATCGGGTGGATCGATTTTTGACAAGACCGGTAAGGAAGGGTTGACATTGATTGATCGGATTGCCAACAACACCTTCACTTGGCCGTCCAATGTCCAAAAGATCTCCCAAATGGATAGTGGTCCAAACAACGCGATGGCGGAAGCAATGAGATTTTTAATGAACAAGGTTGATTCGTTAGCGGAAAGCCAAAGGAGAGGAATATTGGGAGGGAACATGGAGGTGCCATTGAATGCTAATCAAGTTGAGGAAGCCAATTACATGGGAAGGAGGAATTATCAAGGAAACTACCAAGGGAATCAACAATTCCAAGGTAACTACTACCAAAACCCCAACCAAAACATCCAAAACCAACCTTCACACTACCAAAATCACAACCAAAACTTCCAAAACCAATCCTCCAACTACCAAAACCGTTACCAAAACAACCATTCACAAAACTTCTCAAACCAAAACAATCCATCGTCAAACTTCCAAGGCCAAAACAACCAAAATCAATCATCTAGCCAAAACCAAGGTCAAAACCAAAACCAAAACACTCAATCCTTCCCACACAATAATTCCTACAACTAAAACCTCCGTAAACATGAAAACTTTTCATATTTAACCCGAAGGCCGCCCTCACTCTACCAGGGATTTGATCCCGGAGCTCGTGCCCCAAACAATGAAGGAAGACCTACTTTGGAGGATAGTTTGGCCACCTTCATCAATCTTTCAAACCAACAAACTCAAAGTCGAATCAACGGTTTGATAAGATTGAAGAAGACTTGAAGAATCTTGGAAATATTCCAAATGCTATTACATCTCTCTCTAGCCAATTGAAGAATTTGGAATTCCAACTAGGTCAAGTGGCATCCTCAAGCCAAGGGAAGGACAAAGGAAAGTTTCCCTCCACGACGGAGGTGAATCCTAGAGAACATTTTAAGGTCGTGGAGTTGAGAAGTGGTACGAGGTATGATGGGCCGAGCATGCCTTTGGAGAATGATGAGGGAGAAAAGGAAGAGGTTGAAAAGAACGATAAAGAAGAGGAGATTGTTGTTGAATATATTTGTGTTGAGGAGGAAGGGGTTAAAGAGAAGAGGATTCTGAAATGGAAGAAGGCTAAAAAATTGAAGGAGAAAAACGAGACGGTTGAGTGTGGCTTATTTTCTTTCTTTCCCTATCCTTGCTCAACCTTTTTTTTTCATTTTTCTCAACCATTTCACATTGACAACTCAAAATCACTCATTTGTGTTTTGTTCTTCCATTATTTACCAACCATGAAGCTCTACAAGTCAATAGGGATCAAAATAGGGCTCAAGAAAGAAATGGTAAAAATGGGTAAATCAATGTAGCTTGCCAACAAAAATAGGCTTAAAGGCTCAAAGAGGCTTACTACGGATTGACTTCATTAGGTGGGATTTATTTGGCCAAGTGACTCATCAAACTAAAAATGGCCTCCAATCATCTTTACACCTTCCCAAAAACATGATCTCAAACAAGACAAAGGGGCAAGTTCTAGCATGCATTTTGTGAACGATCCACTCTAGGAAAGAAATAAAATCACAATATGAATGATTCAAATGACCCAAGTCTCTCAAGATTAGCATTAGGGAATAGTCACACTATCCCTAGTCTATCAATTTCAACTCATGTAATCAAGTAGTGCAATCCTCCAACAAGTAACCACCTCATCACATCAAACACTACCAATCATCCAAGCAAACGTCTCAACATCACATACAAAAGCATCCATTACAATACTCAATATCCAAGGAACAAATATACCACCAAGTCATCCAAGAATATAGCACAAGAGCAAACCAACAACAACAACATAAAGCATAAGTGCATTGGTGCAAGTGAATTTGTGAAAACGAACACATCCCCCCAAACTTTTTCATTGCTATGCAATTAAAAGTTTGGAAAAATAGTGAAACAAAGAGTATGCACCAAGCACCATGACCATTAAGCTCTAAGCTAACCACATTTCAACAAATAAGCTCATCTACATTCATCTTCAACTAGCAAGTACACCAACAAACAAGAGCCCAACACGGCAAAATTCATATACAAGTATTTTCACCATTAAGCTCAAAACCTTTAAAGCTCGATAAATCCACCAAGCCTCGAACACACGACCCTATCACCTAAAAAAACAACACTATACAAAACACTATTAAACGAACACACAAACACATAAAAGTGGTAAAAATGGGTTGCCTCCCATTGAGCGCTAGGTTTAACATCCTTTGCCGGACGGAGCTTAAAGTCGCTCAACTTTATTCAAGAAAATCGACACCAACGATCCCAACTTGGGATGTAGAAAGGTAAGGCTTGACTCGATGACCATTGACCATGAAGTGGTCACCCTTTTCATTCTTCAACTCCATATATCCAATTGGGAACACTTTGGCAACCTCAAACGGTCCACTCCAACGAGATTTCAACTTCTTGGGAAAGAGTTTCAACCGGGAATTGAAAAGAAACACCTTATCTCCAACTTTGAACTCCTTCTTGTTGATCCTTTGGTCGTGCCAACACTTAGTATTTTCCTTGAAAATTCAGGAGCTCTCATAAGCATTCTCACGGAACTCTTCCAACTCATGGAGTTGAAGCAATCGATTCTCCCCCACCTTATCGCCATCCATGTTCAATTGTTTGGTGGCCCAATAGGCTTTGTGCTCTAGCTCTACCGGGAGATGGCACGACTTACCAAAGACAAGTTGGTACGGAGACATGTTCAATGGAGTTTTGTAAGCCGTTCGGTACGCCCACAAGGCATCAACTAGGCGAATCGCCCAATCTTTCCTATTTGAGTTCACCGTCTTCTCCAAGACGTGCTTGATTTGACGATTTGAAACCTCCGCCAATCCATTTGTTTGTGGGTGATATGCGGTGGCGACCTTGTGCTTGATCCCATACTTCCCAAGCAACTTTTCCATAGCTCTATTAACAAAGTGGGTCCCCCCATCGCTTATTGACTTTGTCGTAAAATGCTATATTCTTAACTAGCAGTTACCCCACAAGAGTATGGGATCACTGTAGCAAGGGTAAGTATTTGGACCAAGTAGTATCGAACCCAAAGGAAGTTTTGTATGCGTGTAAATCCCTAGAAATCTTTGCTTCGTAACTAATATGGATGTGATTTTATAATTCTATTTCACTACTATGGAATTAACGAAAGTAAAAAGATAACAACTATAATTCTAACTTCAGATGAAGTGCAAATATTAGAGAATGTTGCTTTGGACAGGAATCCCTACGTATACTTTCGGAATTGGTTTGGCGATGGGGATTATCGTGGTGTACAAAAGAGTAATCCTAAGTGTACTGAAACTAGGCAATCAACTTCCCTAATCCCGCACTAAATCAGGTACAGCAAAAGCTCGGTTTTTATTCCCGACTACTCAACTAATACCTTCTTTACCTCACATACCAAATAACCAAGTTATTAAGATTGTGCTTAATTACTATTGCCCTTATTCAAGTTGGGTGATGCGGTCGTCCTCCCTAAATGAACCGGTATATTACCAACCCCTTCACAAACCCTCTCCTCAAGCCTATTTGTTGGAAAAGAGTGATTCGATCGTCCTCTCTTTAACAACTTTCGTACTCAACTCAATGGTTTTTATTGGATTAGTTATTCAAATTAGCAAATCAAGAAGATTATCCAATTTACACCTTGAATCATCCTAATTGCATAACCAATTCACAATTTCTATGTGATAATCCTATTCAAAGCAATCAAAGGTTTAGCCTACCAACATGATATTCAACTCACAAACAATCAAGTATTCAATAGAAATTATCATGCACGAATACGTAAAACAAATCAACAATGGATAATCAATTGAATTAAAATATCAAAATAGTATTGGATAGGAAATTTAAATAAACCCTAAAGTTGTTCTTCAAAAGTAAAACTGAGAATTTAGACAAATCAAAATCAGGAAATCTAGAGTGTAAACCAGTAAAGTTGTGAATCGAATCGTGTTTCTCGTGGATGAATTCCTCCTTTCTCCCTAGAACCTTAGAATGCTTTTCTCCTCTTTTTTTTATCTAATCTCCGTTTTTTCTCCCTTCCGATTCAGTGTCCCTCTTCTTATTTTTCGTCGGCTTTATATATACGCCTATCGGACGCTCGATCATAACACACAGTCGAGCATTTCCTTTCGACCCTAACCTAGTCGAGCGCCTCTTTATCGCTGGACTCATTTTCGCTCGAGCACCTTCCTTGGTCGAGCGGTTTAGCTCGACCACACCTGATCGAGCGCCTCCTCCTGCCTATTTTTCCACCCGCTCGACCGTATTGGTCGAGCTCTAGGTGCTCGACCTCATTCTTCTATCACCTTTCTTCACTCCAACTAATGCTTTTCAGTATTTATTTCATATCTTTTCAACCGGAGTCCGATTCATGCAATGAAGTCTCTCACGAGCTCCATTTTCAGCCCTCTTTCCTGTTATACAAACCAAAGAAGCAAATTAGTGATTTTATACAGATTATGCTCAATCACCACAAGAATATCACTAAAAACACTCAAAACATGTCCAAAACTCGCTCGTAACTCACTCAATTTCACCTCTAATCACTTATCAAGGCTCTTGGCACTCCGAATCGGGTGAACACATTCTTCTTGAGGAATTGAATCACAGTTTTTACATCATTGAGCTTGGTAGGAATGACCTCAACCCATTTTGACACGTAATCCACCCCCACAAGGATATATAAGAATCCAAATGAAGGGGGAAACGGTCCCATGAAATCAATCCCCCAAACATCAAAAATCTCTACCTCCAAGAAGATGTTCAAAGGCATTTCATCTCTCTTGGTGATGGTCCCCATCCTTTGGCATCGATCACATCTTTGAACAAACTCTTGGCTATCTTTGAAGATCGTAGGCCAAAAGAAGCCCAATTGGAGAACTTTCATTCCCGTTTTCGATGCTCCAAAATGGCCTCCACATGGCAAAGAGTGACAATTAGTTAAGATCTCATCAACCTCTTCTTTTGGAACACATCTTCTCATGATCGAGTCTTGACCTCTCTTATATAACACTGGATCATCCCAAATGAAACTCTTCACATCTTTGAGAAATTTCTTTTTGGCATGTGAAGGTATTTCATTGGGAAGCTTTCCACAAGGCAAGTAGTTGGCAAAGTCGGCATACCATGGCTCTTGCACCTCAATTCTCATTACCGAAATATTCTCAACTTCTTCAAAGAACTCCTCCAACTTTAAAAGCTTCTCATCCGGGAATTCTTCCTTCACCTCGGTTTCTTCTTCTACAAAGTCTTGGTCGCTCTCTAGCCTCGAAAGATGATCGGCTATCACATTTTCGGTCCCCTTCTTGTCCCGAATCTCTATATCAAACTCTTGAAGGAGGAGCACCCATCGGATCAACCTTGGCTTTGCATCTTTCTTTGCCATATGGTACCGAATTGCCGCATGCATGGTCCGTGGTACAATAGTTTTTCCCCCACAAGATAGGGGCGAAACTTATCAAACGCATAGACCACGAGCCAATAGTTCCTTCTCCATTGTGGTGTAATTGGCTTGGTCGGGGTTGAAAGTTTTGAAGCATAATAGATAGCTCTAAATTTTTTCTCTCGGATTTTCCCAAGTACCACCCCCATTGCACAATCGCTTGCATCGCACATGAGAACGAATGGTTCCTCCCAATTCGGAGTCACCAAAATCGGAGAGGCTATAAGTGCTTCCTTCAATGCTAAGAAAGCTTCAAGACAATCATTAGTGAACACAAATGAGACATCCTTTTCAAGTAGATGAGAGAGGGGCTTTGAGAGTTTGGAAAAATCTTTTATAAACCTTCTATAGAAACCGGCATGTCCCAAGAAGGAACGAATGCCTTTTTCATTAAAAGGTGGAGGAAGTTTCTCAATTGCCACCACTTTTGCTCGATCTACTTGAAGTCTCTTTGAAGAAACATGGTGACCAAGTACTATCCCGTCCTTAACCATGAAATGACATTTTTCCCAATTAAGGACAAGGTTAGTCTCTTGGCACCTTGTTAGCACGAGTTCAAGGTTAAAGAGACAACTATCAAATGATTCACCAAACACAGAAAAATCATCCATAAACACTTCCATCACATTTTCAATCAAACCATGGAAGATCGACATCACGCATCTTTGGAACGTAGCCGGAGCATTGCACAACCCAAAGGGCATGCGTCTCCAAGCATACGTTCCATAAGAACAAGTGAATGTCATCTTCTCTTGGTCCTCCGGTGCAATCATGATTTGATTATAACCGGAGTACCCATCAAGAAAGCAATAGAAATCGAAACCCCCAAGCCTATCTAGCATTTGGTCCATGAAGGGAAGGGGAAAGTGATCTTTGCATGTAGCTTTGTTCAATTCCCTATAATCTACACACACTCTCCACCCCTTAGCTACCCGTGTAGCTATCACCTCATCATTATCGGTTTTGATAACCGTCATTCCACCTTTCTTAGAAACCACGTGGAGTGGTGACACCCATGGACTATCGAAATTGGGTAAATCATACCCGCATCAAGAAATTTTAAAACCTCCTTCCTAATCATCTCTTGTACGATAAGGTTCACCCTCCTTTGGTGTTGGACAATTGGTTTACTCCTCTCCTCTACTCTTATTCTATGCATGCATAAGGAGGGGTTAATTCCCTTGATATCCTCAATTGTCCCCCAATTGCGGACTTGTGCTTACGAAACACCCCCAATAATTTGTCTAACTCACACGAATTGAGAAAGGAAGAAACGATTACCGGAAATTTTTCACCATCCTCTAGATAGGCATATGTGAGATGCTCGGGTAATGGTTTTAACCCGGTTTTCTTCTCTTCTTGCTTTTCCACTCCTTCAACCGGTTCCTTTAATGACAAGCTTGAGACCTTTTTCCTTCCCCACACTTCATTGACTTGATCCACTTCAAGCACATCTTTGCAATCCTCCTCCTCAAAGGAGCTTTCATCGTTCTCAAAGAGTGCATTGTAGTATCCATTGGCAAAGTAGGGGTCAAAGGATTTTTCAAATTCCGTTTGAACACTATTTTCAATGACGTCAATCGTTTTGCACTCCTCCTTCTCAAATGTATGCTTCATGGCTTTGAAGGAGTAAAAAATGAGCTCCTCATCATCGAGCTTCAAGGTCACCTTCCCTTTATACATATCCACCACCGCCCTTGCGGTAGTTAGAAACGGTCTACCCAAGATCAAGGGAATTTCAACGTCCTCTTCCATCTCTAGCACCACAAAGTCCGCCGGAAATACAAATTTATCAATTTTACGAGCACATCTTCCACAATACCATCCGGGTAGGTCATGGAACGATCAACCAATTGTAATGTCATGGACGTTGGGACGAGCAACACTTTAAGTTTGGGGGGGTTGATTGGGTGTCGTAATTGCTCGTATTTATGTGATTTTCATACTCAATTTGATAGGAATCCATGCTTTTATTGCACTAATTTCACTCAATTTGACCTAAATGTGGAGAAAGATTGTGTTTTGCTTTTTGTGTAGGAAATGAGTAAAAATAAGCTAGAATGATTAAATAAACTGCACTGATCTATAAGGATGTAGAAGAAGATTTTTGAACCATGTGAAAGAGCTTGAAATGAGGATTGCAACGCAAAAAGAACCAAGTCAATCGGAGTTCGGGAGCTCGAGTTATGGGCGAAACAAAAATATCGCGTTGTTGGTTCTACTCGACTCGAGCTAGACTGCTCGAGTCGAGCTGGCAGCTCGAGTCGATCCAATGTGCTCGGCATTTTGAGCACAGTAGGTTGGGGAAAAATTATGGCCAGCTCGACCGAGCAACCTGGCTCGAGTCGAGCTGCTGGAATAGCAAAAACGCGAGAACGATTATGGCCAGCTCGACCCGAGCAACTTGGCTCGAGTCGAGCTGGCCCAAAAATAGAGATGCTGCCAAAAAGCCCTAGGGACATGTGTTAGAGGAATTAAAAGCATATAAAAGGCCATGAGTTCGTTTTTGTAACATTCAGCAGCAATAGGGAGTGAAGTGGAAGAGAGCAAGTAATACTGTTTAGAGCTGCAACTAATACGTTTTCTTGTTTTTCAATTTTGCTTCCATAGATAGCATAGATTCTCATAGAATAGCATAGATATAGTTGCAATTTCAGTTTTAAGCAAGATATCATGGAGTATTGATGGATTTTGTATGGTTTGGAGCTTGAATCTTAAGAGTAAGGTGTTTATTTGTTTTTACTTGTTTTTTATTGCTTATTTTCATATGAGTTTCTTGTTTGTTAGCATATTAGCCATGCGTATTGCTTGTAGCACCATGGGCTAAGGTCATTTTGTGTTTGGGTGTTGTGAATTGGGTTGATGATGGATTAATTACTTGTTAATGGTGGATTATCTCTATTGATGGTTGTCTTTTGAATGATGGGTTGTTTAATGATCAAATTCGGTGGGTTGGACTATTAGCTTGTTCATTTTGTCTAGTTTATTGCAACGAGAGTTGAGTAAATGGGGGTAGACGGATATGTATTGATGTGATTCCCGATTTTGAGTCAATTCACATCCTATTGCAACGAGAGTTGGGTAGGATCGTTAGAATTCCCTTAGTTCACATTGATTCACTAGTTAGCCACTAGTGTTGAAAATGAAGATATTAATGTGAATGATCTCTATGCTTCAAGTGGGAACATAAGGGTGTGGAGTAGTTAGTTAGTTAGAGGACCATTCCTTTGCAATTACCAGGGTGAGAAATAGTGAATTCCGTCTCGATCTTAGGAGTTTAATGAAACCGGACATTTATCGAGGTCTGAATACTCCTTTCGAAATAAGATACAATCACCTGGACAAGCATGAATTTTCTGATGCGTTAACTCAATGGACTTGAGTATTTGTTTAGCATCATATGCTCTCGTAGGCAGTACATTTCCATCAGGCAATAGACAACTAACTTCTTCCAGCATATTTGTGAAGCACGCATCAAACAACTGGTGAGCTGCTTTTAGGTTGAACAATATCAACACAGCTGACAGTTTTGTTGCCTTCTTACACCAGGGCCAAAGGGGTAATCCAGCAGAATCCCTTAACTTATCCGACATATAAGGGTGATCTCGCAGATAATCGTCATCCCCACTCGATGTATCAATAGTCAGTACATCTCCGAAACTATCTGTATCCACTGTATCTTCAAACCTAAAGTCAGTTCATAGGTTGCTTGAGCTACATCCATCTCTTCTATCACCATGAGATGTCCAAGCGGTATATATTTTATCAATACCGTGAATCATCAAGTGGTCGAACAAACTTTCTCGACCACTAACAGTTTTCCATTCATTATTTCCAACACGAGCATGGAATGTACCGATGGTCGGTGCAGTGTCTAATTGCATGATTACAAAATTCTTCCACCCCATTCCTATACTCCTCTGATAACCATTCTGCTCGAACCCACTTTCGATCCATGTAGAAGTTCTAGAGATGCCTATAAGAAAGATAATATGAAGTGTTTCTCAAGACAATGGATCCTAATGTATTAAACCTAAAAGTATTCCAATCCTAATGTATAAAACAATCATTTTTTTATTGAAGGCTATTTCGTAACAAAACAAATGCATGCCTAACCACACTTAATCTACATTCATTTTAATTTTCTAATTTTGAGATAATACATTGATGTCACACCAAATTTTTAAGTTTATACCTTTATGAATTGGTAAAATAATTGAATATCCACAAAATCACACTGGGTAGATCAAGTCAAGATTAACCAAGTCAATAAAAGTGTATAACTTGATTACTACTTCAAATCCTAATCAACTCACAACACTTGTGTGAATTTGGTTTCCATGAAATCCTTCCAATTTTTGAAACATACACAAAATGAGTCTTACAAAAACTTGCATATAGAATGTGGGAGTACCTAAGGTTTTTATATTGCATGTACCTAAGGTTTTGTTGCTTCTCAAGACAATGTATCCTAATGTACCATCAATCATCTAAAGCAACACACTATCCATTCCAAATCATTAAATCAATAACCCAAATATATCCTAATGTATTAATCTTAATTTATGCTTAAATCCTCACACAAGCATATTATCAAACACCTTAAGTGCATCAATTGTTCATCTCTAAATTAGCATAAAAAATCACCAACCAACTCAAAAATATATCTCAATCCTAATTTATGCTTAAATCCACACACATGCATTTAATCAAACACTTGGAGTGCATCATGAAGTTCATCTCTAAATTAACATAAAAAAAAAAAATCACCAACAATTCTAACACTAACATTAGGATAGAAATGCAATTCAATCAAAAATTTCTCATGTCAAAAATTAAATTCCCTATTTCTCCCTATTGGCATTTCCATTTATAAAATCCCGAAAACCAAATTTCAAGCAAATATTCTATAAACTAAATTTCAAGCAAATATTCTATAAACCAAATTTCGATTTCTCTCTACAAGTGCAAAATATTCTCTATTCAAGCAAATTTCATAAACCAAATTTCTAACATATATATACATATACACATGAATATATATATATATATATATATATATATATATATATACTAACATATATATATATAAAAGAAAAATTACCTGTGGAGGCAGAGGAAGCGGTGACGGCGGAGGCGGTAAGGGAGGACGACAAAGAAGGCGGCGATGATGGCCTGAGGAGGTGGCTAATTTTGAGTTTGAAAGCGGGAAGAAATAGAATGGGAGCGCGATGGGGGCAGATAAGGAGGGAGGAGAGCGACGGCCAAGAGGAGAAGGAGTGCGACGACGACGATGACGACGACAACTAGAGAGGAGGAGGGCGACGGAAATGGCAAGCAGAGGGGAGTATTAGCGTGAGCAGAGAAGATGAAATGGCTGCGGGTGAGGAGGGGGTTAATTGAAATAGGGTTTTGATATTGATATGATTCGGTTTCAAAATTCCAAAAGTGGTTTTCTTGACAATTGATCTAAGGAGTTTGCACAATGGTCCAAAAAAAAGCTTTCTTTTTTTTTCTTGGACAACCATTTTAAACCGCTGTCTATATATTTTTAAAATTAAAACCGCCCTCCAAGCTGTATTTTGGAGAGTTGTTTGAAAAAAATGTTGTCCAAGTGGAGCTGTGCAAGCTTAAATGTGTAGTAGTGCATAGATGGACGATGAAAGGGAAGTAGACTTAAAACTCATTTGAAATAAAATCACTCTTTTGAAGGTAATTGCTCACTGTTGGCGGGTTCTTTGGGATCATTTACGTACCAACTAAAATCAATCTTCGTGGAAGGAACATCTTGATCTCGGACCAAGACTTTGAAGTATGCCTTGTGTGGTGAAAAGGATAAATTTGGGAGACACATTATGTTCCAATGCTTCAGCACGTAGCATGGATAAAATGTTTCAATTGACTTCTTAATCACCTTCTTAAGATAAAAAAGGAAAGTAATTGGAAGTGGCGTTATGGCAATGTGCAACGTGGGTAATTTGAAAATGAAGGAACACGTTAATCTTTGAGGGGACTGTTTTTTTAGTTGATAAAATTGTGAATGAATTGAAAATTAGACTATATATGGAACTGATTTTGTTTTAAATATATAGAGTGCTCGAATTACTCATTTAGTGATCGATTTGAGAATCCTAAAAAGGGGCTAAATTGCTAATGTTGCTAATGTCTCATACCACTTAACTTTAGTTAATAAAATTCTATCGTTACTGTTCAAAAATAAAAATCAGAAGCCATGAATGATGCCACAAAAACTACAATTCTCCATCATTCACATCTTTATCTAATAAGACTTTTGTTTATGTAGAAATATAAACTAAAAAAATTAGAATTTATTATGAAGTCCATTTGTTATAGATTCATTTATGTGTTGTGGTGCAAATTGAGATCAATCATGTGGTGTAACATGGGCTCAATGAAAAATTGACTTCGATTGTGTTTGTGGGTGGTCGTGATTGTGTTTGTGGGTGGTCGTGGATTCAGTAGTGAGTTTGCTCGTGAATTTAGTCAAATATTTAAAATAAGACGTAGTCCCTGATATATATCTGACGTCAAGTGAGACTACAAAGGATCGTGAGAAGGATTCGAACTAGCTAATTTTTGAAGTTATCATCGAATCATCTATTGAAACTACTTTTCTTGATCAAAATAACGAGATCCACTAAATTTATCACCTTACAACTAAGTTGTACGACCTCCGGAGTCCATATTCTATCGTTTAAGCCCTTTTTCAGATTTCTATTTATAAATACTGCTCATTATAGTCTTTATTTTGAAACATCCAATCAATAATATTCATCACTATTCTATATTTTCTAAATTCCCTGAATTTAGGATCTTTGAAGAACATTTGTCTTCCAAATTATCATGTCCCATGTTAATATCTCTAGAATAAAAAGTGTAAAATATGTCTATAATATTCCTATACTTTTATCATAGAGTTAATTACAACGCACATTATTTTCTCATCGATTTCAACACATTGAAATTAATTTATTAAATTTTCTGTTGAAATAGATCTTTTATTACTCTTTGCTTCGCAAATTGCAATGATAATAAACAAGAATAGGTAAACTGTGAACCTGATTTATATGAACTATCTTTTTCGACTGTCCATGTTATGTATAAGCATAATAACTGTTTAAAAATATGTTTAATTTTTTAAACACCGACAATACATATATAATAATAATAATATTATGTATGTATAATAATGATATACTTGAAGAAAAAGAGTTCATGATAAACTCGAGTTCACATATTTATTTTGTTAATAAACAATTCCCTTGATTTTCATGTGATCAATAATTCTTATTTGTAAAGAAAATAAAATTAATAAATTAATTTCACACATTTTATAAATTTTAAATTCTAAATAAAATGAAAAAATTTCACCAACATATTTAACAATTCTCATCACAACAAAATTTAAATAAAATATGTACGAAAAAACATGAAACCAATAACGTGCTATGCATATTCAAGCAACAAACATTCCGGATTACAAGTCAGCAGTAGAGCATCAGAATTCACAACATGAGCAGGAATGCGCTGAAAATTAGTTGATGCCACTGAATTTACTTGCTCTAAGGTAAGTCAATGTTGTTCATTGGTATCTGAATTATGGCAAAAACTTGTGTAGATGGATACAAATTAGCACAACTTAATATTCCATCTCTTTCAAAATGTTAAAATATTAATTAATAAAAATAAATTTAATTATGAATTAGGGGTTTAAAATATAATTAAAAAAATATACATATTTTACTAAGTAATATAATAAAATCCCGATGGGTATATATGATCCCCACCTACCACTATTAATGGGGATAAATCCTCCCCATCCCCGGCACCACGGATGAGGAATTATTCTCCGCCCCGGCCATCAAGCGTAGAAGAGAGTGTTAGAGAATGAAGGGAGCATGACTAATAACTACAATTGAGGCTCATACACTTACATCTAGGTACATCTTCAAACTTTTTTTACTACCAACTACAAAGTGCCACTTGAGTTGTCTAAATTGCCCTTAATATGCATTTTCCGTCTTCAGCCTACTGACACACTTGCATCATCACTTTTTCCATTCCTGCAAACATATCCCCTTAAAAGGTAAAAAAAATATTAATTATATAAATTGTAAAAAGTTTAATCACTGACACATTTACATCATCACTTTTTCCTTCATTTTTTAATTATAAAAAGTTTAAATTAATTATTTTGCATCAGACATGAATACAAAATTGAGCCCATTTTTCGAGCGGTTGTTTTTGGCCCTTTTTCTTTTCTTTTTTTAATTTCAAGCCATTGTATTTTTTTAACAGAAAAAACACAAAAAAAAAAAAATAAAATAGCATATCTCAAAAAATGTCCATCTTTCCTTTTTCTAGATTTTTTTTATTTTTTTCGAACACTTATTTTATCAATTAATTCATCTTTAGAGTTTTACCTTCCACGGACCCAAAGAATATATAATGCATAAAGGATAAAATAAAATTTGGACGGTGAATTTTCTTTTTTGTGGGGCAAGGATTATAATGGCTTTTTACACCTATATTTGTAGTGGATAGTTATTAGGAATAGTGATTGTAGTGGGTAGTTAGTTAGTATCTTAGAACTGTACCACATAGTAATTTTTTCGAGAACGAATATAATAGAGTTCATATTTATTTATGAATTTAAATTTTTAGATGATATAATTTTTTTTTGAGTATGAGTAATTGAGTTCGGAATTTAATATTTTCAATTTAAAATAAATTTAATATCTATTAAGCAATAACAAAAATTCAACTACGTTAGGAAGTGAATGTATGCATCCTGTTCTTGGGGCACGTGCCCCCATAAGTTTTTTATTTTTATTATAGAAATTATTATTAATTAGTATTAGTTTTTTTTTTTTCCAAACATGTCTTGTTAGTTTTTAACTCTCAATTTCATTTTCAATCTCAACCCCCAATACCGTAGAGATTAATTTATCGGATGGAAGATCAATGGATAAAATATAATTTGATTGTACATGTTAAAGGAGAAGTTTTTGATAGCATTGATAATAAGTCAATCATATAAATATTTCGATTTATAAAAATTTCCATGTATCAATTTTAAGTAAGACTTAATTGCTACTACCCCGTCCCGAAAGATTTCAGACGATTCTTTTGTTATTCGGCCAGTATTTTAATAGCGGGTTTTTTTTCTTATTTGAAATGATAAAATAATTTTAAGAAATGTGTATGACAAAGGAGGAGTAAGACTATCATACCACACCTTAAAAGTCACTTTATGATTTCAAATATTAATAAACAACTCTCACGCAAAAAACACGAGTAAAAAGTAAGTGTGTTAAATCTTCTGGAATGGAGGGAGTATATATTAAAAATATTATTAATATATTTTGTATTTATATTTATTTTGTGCCTAGCCATGAAATATTTCTGGATGCATGCCTAATTAGATTATAAGGAAAAAGTTTATAAGGCTAAAAAAAGTCAGGTTTGTGTGAAGTGAAGGAAACGTGATTATTTTATAACCGTCAATTTCCATGTATCAATTCTTGATGACACAGGGTTTGACTCTCCTTAGTGTTAATACTTTAATAATATGGCATATTATTTAAACGTAACTAAATTTACCATATCAATGTTAATCTTAATACAAATAGAGAAATAGGACACTTGACACCACTATCACCCTAACCACATTTGTCGTCGTTGAATAAACTGTCGAATACACATTTTATTTTTGGAAATTACTAATTATATATCCCTCAGTTAACTTTAGTTAAAGTGCAAGTAAATATTATTAATTAAATTATTAGGTGAGTTAAGTTTAATAAACGTTATAGATACACGTCAGCGTTCTTGAAAATGGCAAAAAGCGCAAACCAGGTACAGAGAGAAGAAGAAGAGAGAGAGAGGGAGAGAGCATCGGAACATGAACAGGAAAGCTCTGAAAATTCTGCTCTCTCTCTTCGCACTCAACTCTTTCTCTCTCTACCTCTTCTTCACCTCCCACCCCCACCACCGCCGCACGCCGTCGGACATTTACACCCAATCGGAATATTCCAAACGCCGCCTCCCTCTCTCCGTAAAACCTTGGCCCATATTACCGTCTTACCTCCCGTGGTCCCTGAAATCAAACACGCCTTTTCGTTCCTGCGAAGCGTATTTCGGTAATGGGTACACTCATCGCGTCGAACCTCTGGAACCGATTCCGGAACCCACCGGAAAATTGTGCCCGGCGGAGGGGGTGGGGGGTGGTTCAGATGTTTTTACAGCGAGACGTTGAGGAGTTCGGTGTGTGAAGGGGGGAGAATTCGGATGAATCCGGAGAGGATTTTGATGTCCAATGGGGGGGAAAGGTTGGAGGGGGTGATTTGAAGAGGGGAGGATGAAGACTTGCCCAATTTTGAAAATGGGGCTTTTGAGATTGAGAGTGGGGATAAATCGAGAATTGGGGGAAAAATGGTGGATAGTGAGTTTCTGGATAAATATATGCAGGAAGGTGCTGTTCATAGACACGCGATGCGAAGCTTGGTCGATTCAATTCAGTTAGTTGATCCCACTGAATTTATTTGCTCTAAGGTACTGCAATGCCGTTTTTTGTATCCAGAGTTTTTATCTGGTTATTTTAAGTGTTGAATTTTGTGTTAATGGATTCTGGGTTTGATCTGATTCTTATATTTGAGCTCATTAAATGTGTTTGAGGACCTGATTTAAGTTAATTAAATCCAAAAACGGATTCAGATGAATAGCATAAAGTATTTGCATGAAGAAATTAGAATCTTATATAAAAGGTTTTGATTGAGTTTGAGAAGATGCTCCTTGTAATCTGGGAATGGTTCCAAGTCCTTTTTTATATTTCCATCAAATTTATCTGGATTGTCCTGTAAGCCGAATAATTTTTATTTGATAATCTGATTACATGTTGAAAGATCTGAGTTAAAAATCTATCTGGTTCACTATATCTCTTCCTGTCTCTCCTTAGTTTAAGATAGAATAGTATATGTAAGAAAATATGTAGATTAGGAAAGCAGGGGGAGGGGTGTGTAATCACCCTGATATTGATGTTTGACATGAAATTTTCAACCTGACAAAATTTCTTATTGGGAGTATTTCATTCATTAAAACTAGTAGAAAACTGTTCAAATGGTGGATATGGAGCATGAACTTTCATGAAACATTGAGCATATACTTTTTAAAAATTAGACTTGAGCCTATTGTGCCAAGATATGATAAAATTAACCTCATGCCTTCCTGTCGAGGAGTAAGATAATTATCTGCTTAAGGGTTTTCTTTTGTACTAGTTAATTAGATTACTTCCTGGTTCAGTCGTAGTATTCGCAAGGCTCCTTTTGAAATGTGGCCTGGTATATACATATAGTGTGATTAATATAGACTTGGGATTGTAAATACAGAGAGTATCCAACTTTTGCTGGATTTTTCTAGCTTAAAAATTAATTCCACCTTGAACTAGATATGATTTCTCTCTATCTTCTTTTCTGTGAGTGATATTGTTAAAGACTTTTAACACTTCTAAAATGGTTTAATTTCAGTGGATTGAAGAGCCAACAATTTTTGTCACTCGCTTTGAATATGCAAACTTGTTTCACACGGTTACAGATTGGTACAGTGCATACGTGTCTTCTAGGGTAACTGGGTTGCCTAATCGACCCCATTTGGTTTTTGTAGATGGCCACTGTAAGGTATGCTTCCTTCACTCTACTTACACTTTTTTATTTGAGTGAATTTTTATTTTATTGCTGGATAAGAGCATTAAATAGAAGCAAGAAGAGTAAAGGAGAAATTTGGCCTCGGGGTACCTACAGGTCGGATATTTCTTCTAAAATGTATACTTCCTTTTAGTATCCTCCTCTCTGGGCATTCCACTTTCTCTTATAATGTTTTTATAGTCCTGCTAGTCTCTTGAATCTGTTAGTTGGAAATATACCTTGTTGGATCCCTAAGATCTAATTAATTTGAAGTTTTTCCAGTCTTACTCAATGCTCATATTATATATGAAAGTAATCTTTGTTTACCGATCTTTTACAAACATTATGATGATGCAACTCCGGTATAGAAGCCAAAATAGTCTGCAAACTGTGCTCTGTTTGCTGTAGTGTTAGTGCCAACATAACTTGGGAAGCACTTATTTCATTTCACTCGTGCCATTTGCTGATGTCATCATGGCACACGTGGCAATGGCATATGCTAGTGAAATAAAACATGAGATGAAATATTGTTTTGCTGTAGATGATCTAATATTCCAGGGAAGCACTTCCGTGGGCAATCATTTTGGTCAAGTGGGCCCTAGCATAGTGCATGTAGTTCTTTGATTCGAATAATACTTGGGTGCACCAATTGCATGGTGCAACTAGTGCACAACTAATATTTTTCAATGAAAATAATTAATACTATTGTTCAGTGAAAACAACTAAACTGAATAACTAATACCTTTTATTAAAACAGCTAATACCATTTTAAAATGCACTTGAGTTGCACGGTACAACTGGTGCATAGAAGTATTTGCCCTTCTACTCCTGTTAATAAGAGGGATCTTGAACTAAGACCCTAGAAGCTAAAGAAAGGGTATCCTAATCTCATTTTCTTGAATCTTATTACAGGGTATTCATAATTGTGTGAGTATTTGATATGTATTAGTCTGTCTTCTGTGAGCTAATAATTTATATTACCCATTTGTTAGCTTCAAGTAATAAGTGTTCTATGAAAAATATCAGACTCCCTTGGAAGAAACATGGAGAGCATTATTTTCAAGCCTTAGATATGCCAAGAATTTCACCTGTCCCGTTTGTTTTCGCCACGCTATTCTGGCCCCACTAGGGTACGAAACCTCTCTATTTAAAGGACTCTTCGAAATCATAAACTGTCACGGAGCTTCCGCACCAGATTTGTGGCAAATTCCCGACGATAAAAAAACCGCTAGATTATCCGAGTTTGGTGAAATGATCAGAGCTGGCTTCGGGTTTCCAGTAGACAGACACCAAATCCCAAAGCCAGCCTCCGGTCTTAACATCCTCTTCGTTCGTCGCGAGGATTATCTGGCGCACCCGCGTCATGGTGGCAAGGTCCAAACGAGACTTAGCAACGAGCAAGAAGTGTTTGATTCTATAAATATGTGGGCGGCTAATCAGTCGGATTGTAAATTAAATGTTGTGAATGAACGATTTGCACACATGGGCATGAAAGAGCAGGTTGGAGCGATCCAAGATGCTGATGTGATTATTGGGGCTCATGGGGCAGGTATGACTCATATAGTATCAGCAACCCCAAATACGGTGATTTTAGAGATAATTAGCAGCCAGTATAGGAGACCACATTTTCAGCTTATTGCTATGTGGAAAGGGTTGAAGTACCATGCCATTAATCTGGAGAGATCTTATGCTGATCCTCTTGTGGTTATCGATAGATTGAGAAGCATTTTGACAGACCTCGGATGTCAGTTTTTAGATGTAAAGTTTTTTAGCAAGCAGGCGTCTCGTTTCCGTGTAATATAGTAAAACATTCTTTCTTGCAAAGAGGATGAGTTCTGAATGAGTTTCTGGTTTTTCCATCCTTAGTAAGTCTGAAAGTGTCATGGCCCTTTGGATGATTCCACTACTAATTTGTATTTAGTTGTAATTGGTATAAAATTGTCAACAGAGTGATTATGTTTGTGTCTGCTTAAATTTATGTCAAGGGTTCTATTTTGTTTATTCTGAGATGCATACTGCATGCTATTTCGACGTGTTGATGTTGCTATAATGCCTGAGATGAGATAACTCTTAACTCCATGATTTGACATATGAGTTTATGGGCATCAAACAACTAAATTTTAAATAAAGAAAATGACTTAAATATCAAAGTGGAGTTCCTAGACATCAAGACTCTAAATTTTAAATAAAGAAAATGACTTAAATATCAAAGTGGAGTTCCTAGACATCAAGACTCTGTAATATTATTATGATTAATAGAATTCTATACATGATTGGTATATTTGATATTGAGATCGAATGTCAGAATGTCATTTCCCTGGGACAATTTAGATTCTATAGCATGTGATTAATTTGTTCCTTATTCGTTTAAATTTCTTCTGTTTCGTTGAATTTGGATCATTCTAATAAGGACAATTAGGAATATTTAATTTAGAACGGCCCTCTTGTGAAATATTATACAAAAATTATATGTGCAATATAACATATTTTAGATAAATTTGACAAAATTCGCGGCTCATGGCGCAGATGGGTCGGGTAGAGCGGGCAGGGGCTGTGGGCTTAAGGTTGGTCGGATTTTTGAAAAATATATATATATATATATATATATTTATAGAAGTATATCTTTATTAAATATGTGTTGTAGCCTAATGGTTTGAGTCTATTGTTAATGTATTTGGTTGTAAGTTCAATTCTTACTGGGCTGTCAACTTACGTAACACGTATTAAAACATAACGTAACACATGAATGTTCAAAAGGTAACACATGGGTCACAAGGTAACACATTTTTGTTCATATGGTAACACATAATATTACGACGACATGTATACAATGTTACATATATTAAAAGACATGTGTTACTACTTGAACAAAAAATGTTACCATATGAAGAAAAACTTGTTACCACATGAACAAAAATCAGTACAAGTACGAAAAAAAAATCTTCAATCCGAAATTGAAGATTTAAAGAATAACGTGAGAAGAGTGTAGAAGATCTGAAAAATTGCGTTAGAAAATCAAGAGGAAACAGAACGGAAGGACCTGTAAATTTGCAATGATGAGAAAATTAAAGAAAATGAGAAGAATATGGAAGAAGAAAAAAAGAAAAAGAAGAACAAGAGAAGAGAAGGAAAAACCTAGAGATGCACTTCCATCAAAACCAACAAAGATCTGGTTGTGTTTGTTGCGACGCGAGGAAGAGGAAGAAGAAGAAATATGATCGTGTCTTTTATTGTTGTGCGACGCGAGGAAGAAGAAAGGCTGTGAGACCCGCCAGTAGAGATGCTAAAAAAAAAACCTGAACCGTTGGTTCCCGAACCGCCGGTTTCTTGGTTCCGGTTCTGGAACCGAATCGAAAATGTAAAACATACCATTCGGTTCCGGTTCTAGCATATTCCAAACCGGGGAGTGCCCGGTTCGAACCGGAACGGTGGTTCTTCTGAAAAACCGCCGGTTCCACGGTTCGAATCGGAACCGCCTCCATTTTAAAAAATGAGCCGTTGGACCATCAAACGGCCCAGATTAAAGAGCCGTTGAGATCCAACGGCTGAGATGAAAGAGCCGTTATGGAACCGGCGGTTTTAACACAGGAAACCGCCGATTTTTCGTGCCTTTTTTTTTAATTATTTTTTCACCTATAAATTCTACCTCATTCCACTCCAAAATTCACACTTTCTCCATCTCTCTCAACTCTCACTCAATTCTCAAAGTTTATATTACTAATTACTCCAGTCTCTCTAATTTTATATTATTTACATATTATATATATTGATACACTCACATATTACACTACACTACATATTATTTACATATACACTTACATATTATGGCAAGCCATCAAAGCAACAAGGGTAAGGGTAAAGATAAAACTTCTTTCACCTCTTCCGTTCGTCATCCAACACCACCGGTACTGATCAAGTGGAGTTTAGATGATATTGAGCACACACTTGGTCCCGGTTATAAGAATCCTCTTGAAGATAAGGAACCACCACGACGTCCTACTCAAGAAAGTCAAAACCACCCAACTGACTCCGAGACCGAGACCGCCAACCCCAACCCCAACTTCAAGTCAAGCTCAACAACTTAAATCAGATATTTTTGCACGTCACTTTAAAAAAGTGATCAACGAGGTAAATGGTACTATTAAAGTTCATTGCAACTATTGTGAGAAAATATGTCCTTTTGTCAAAGGAGGGGGATATGGGACATTCGAAAAGTATTTGAAAAAAATTCACCCGGATAAAGTTGGAATTGATTCAAATCAAGCAAAACTTCGTGGATTTACGTCAACCGGTGGCGGTGATGGATCAGTTCAAGGCGAGGTAAGTAACCCCACTTCTCTATTTACATTTGATCAAATGAAATATAGAAAATTGTTAGCTAAATTTGTGTGCACACAACACCTTCCTTTCAATTTGCCGATAATCCCTATAGGAATTATTTTGTCCAACTTGGTCTTCGACTCGCGACAAAAAAAAAATTCACGTCATACTACTACTCGTGATGTTGCTAAAGTTGTTTATGAGTATAATTTGTATAAATATAATTTGATTAATCTATTTACCGATTTAAATGTTAAAGTTTGTATATGTGCGGATATTTGGAGTGATAATTTTCAAAAGATTATTTATGAGTATAAATATGCTCCGAAGAAACTACCATCGGGAGTGATGCATGAAGTTTAAGATTGAAGATTGAAGAATCGAATCGATTCAAATCAACGAGGTAAGTTTGAGGTAGGAAAACAACGTGGACTTTGATTCCTATTTGGATACGTAGGCAACTTAATTTTAAGTTTCAAACTTAGAATTTCTAAGTTTATTTCTTAAATTTAAGCTCAAGTCCAATTTCTTTAAACACCCCCCCTCCTAATTATTTTGTAAATTTTAAAATTTTAAGTTGTAATTACTAATTCGAAATAGTTCAATTTGTAAATTTATAATAGTTCAATTAATTTGTAATAGTAGACTACTAGATACTTATTCTATGTTAGAATTACTAATTTGTAATAGTTCAATTACTAATTTGTAATAATTATATTATAAATGTAATCTTCAATTTAAATTATCATATTAACAATATTACAAAAATTGTCCATCTACATATTCCTTCTAAATCCAAAAATCAAGAAACACAAGGGAAAAAAATAAAAAATGAAGAACCGACGGTTCAGAACCAAAACCGTCGGTTCGGAAACCGCACCGAAACCGCCTTGATCGCGGTTTGGTTCCGATTCCACTTTCAAAAATTTTGAAATCGAACGGCGATTCCGAAACCGTGAGCATCTCTACCCCGCCAACAATATGCGTGACCCGATTCGATTTCTTGACCCGCTAAAAGATTAAAAAATTCAATTGAACTATAAGTGCACATAAATATAGTATGCAATATGACATACAAAATTTTGCCTTTAATTTACAACTACCACGTAACTCCGCGTACTACGCGGGATTTAAAATAATTTTTTAATTAATTTTAACTAAATAGTTTAAATATTTAATTAAGCTAATTACAGGTATAATATTTATATTTTAATATTATTTGTGCATATTTTCATTCATTTCTTATTCTAAATTATTTCCTCCCATTAAAATTAGATATCATACTTATTTCAGTTTTATATATTATTTACATAATACATATCGTTTTGATATTTTCATCCATCATTATCTCATATATACCCCTAATGATTATTTTTCATGGTTATTAAAATTTTTTAATTTTTCTAAAAATATATTGTGTGAATAATCTTTCCAGCCATTAGTATTTATTGTTATAAATATTTAATTATCAAAAAAAAATGTTGATGTTGGCATAAGAAAATTTAAATGATCATAAAAATTAATTATTATTGGTATATATGATATAATGAGGGGAGAAAATATCAGATCGACATTTATTATATAAATATTCTAAAAGACTAAAAAGACATTAAGAAGAATGAGAGGGAGTAATTTAGAATAAAAAATGTGTAAAAATATGCACGTATAAAATTAGAAAAAAAAACTACGTCTATAATTGAATTAATCAAACTAATTATATATTTGAAGTATTTAATTTAAAATTAATGTTATAAAAACTATATTTAATCTCGTGTAGACGTTATACGTCGGGTTACATGCTAGTGATATTTATAAAGAATAAGAGGGAGTATAAATTTATAAATTATGAAATGTGTATATAATATAAATTAATGTGTATGTTTTGAAGATAAAGTATTTTAATTTAGCAATCACATAAATAGGGGGTAGTTCATAATTAATAGATATATAAGAGATAAATGAAAGGTAAATATCAAAATTGAATAATGAATGACTTATATTAAAAATATATATATACTATAAATAATTTTCCACAGAAATTCAGAGATTTGAAATAAAGTCACTATATGAATTGGGGGTGATTCATCTTTAATATACATGGTATATAGGAGATTGTTTAGAGTATTCTAGATGATTAATTTGTATCTCTGGTGTAGATATTCTTTTGATTCTTTCCTTGTATTACATTGACTCAATCGTATTCTAAATATTTATATATGTGAAATTTTCCAATCACCAATAAGCGGTGATCATAATTCTATTATCATACATTCGAGACTAGGTACATTCGGCCCCTAAAATATTACATCTACGGTCAGGTGAGCTTCTGATGTACATTTTAGTGCAAAGAAACACTTCAACTTTTATTGATTGAACAAATATATTCTCGATAATTTGAATTTGGTGGAAAATAAACTGTTTATCCTTTTAAAATCAAATAAAATAATTTATCAAAGTATAAGAAAATTTGGAGTTTTATCATTGATGTATAAACTCCACAGTAAAAAATTGCAAATTTTCATATACAAAATTTAGCTAATCAATTTGGATTATGTACTATGTACTATGATTATTTATCAATTGCAATTTGTATAATTTTTTTATACCGAGTTACAAATTTGCTATAATCAAATAGGCCGATTGCATTTAAAATACAATTTAGATTTCAATCAAGAAAAAAGGTATTATATGAAGTCAATAAACAACGTACTCTCCCCCTTCTCCCACCCATACAACAAAACAAAAAAGAGGCATGCGTGGTCAATGAAATTCAGGGCAGAAAACGAGTTATTTATCGATTTGTCGCAGGGAGGAAACTTTATGCTATGACAAACCCTGACATTATCGATTTTTTGACTTTCAATTGCCAACAACTCTGTTTTCACAAGAAATATTACGAACCAACAGCCGAAATTGATACGGTAGCCTTACGGAGGGCTGACGAATATATTTCAAGCTTATATATCAAACATGCTGCAACCAAAGGAAATAAAAATAAAATACTAGTAAATAGTAATTCATGTTAAGGTGGAATTCTTGATCGCCACTTTAATAGTATCAGAGACAAAATTTAAATTACATTTTATTTCTTTGCATTTCTATTAGTAATTAATAGTATGATATTTTACAAAATACTCTAAATTACTAGTATTATGCATGTGTTGTCGTCCATTGACAACTGACAAGAGATTTTATTTATTACTCCGTCTCAAAGTTATTTACCCATTTGCATTTAATATGAATTTTTTATTGGGATGGATGAAATATTATTTAAAGTGATAAAATGATTTTTGATTGAGGGTACTGTAATTCTATATATGTTATTACTAAAATAAATGATTTTTTTTTGTATAAAAGTAATACATGAGATCACGTGGATTCCTCAGTGCCAAAATAGGATATTCCACCCTTGTTCAATATCCTCTCAATTTGACATATGTCACATATTTTAATTATTTAAAATCTAATGAAAATAACAAAAATATAGCTAACGGGAGTGAAAAATGATGTGAATTTATTGTTGGAATTTATATGCACGTAAACACGTAATACATGCGCAACGGAAATAAACAGTTCATCAACAACGAACAATTAAATGCATAATACGATTACGTTAAACATAAAGAGAATCCTTACAGTAATTCGTAGGCAGATTTCTCTACTATGGTATCCACGTAAACTCCGTTCACAGACTTGCGCAGATTGGCCAGCGTTGAATCCCAAGACGAATTTTCTAGGAAAATTCTAACTCTAGATTTTATGGAGAAATTAGATTTTCTTGTGTTTAATGAATCCCTAGAATCTCATATATATATATATAGGGGAAGTCCACCTTAAAGATTAAACAATCTTTATTAGGAATATTATTTCCTAATCTTGCAAATCATATCTCCTAGATATGATTTCCCTAAATATATTTTCCTAGAATAATATTCCATATATTATTTGGGATTCCTATTTAATTAAATATAATGTAATTAAACAGTAATAATAATTAATTCCAAATTAATATATTATTAATTAATTCTTCATAAATTAAATATTTAAATTCAATTTAATATTTAATCACTATACAATAAATCAGACATTCTCAATATATGAGGTACGTTGCGAGAAACGTGCAACTACCTATAACTGAAACATGGGCTATTGCGATTTCTTCCTTTCATTCACGAATACTCGATTAGTCTTGAACATGATGAAGTGTCTATTCAAATAACTTAATCATATTTTCTCTAATCACTAACTGATCATGTTTGTCACACTTAGCCACAAAGTCTAAGTTGACGTGCATCGGCCGATGACTTAGATCCAATTATGATGAGAAGATGAGTATTCTCTCTAAATCCACTTTGAGGAATGAATCATATTCTCGGCTCAACTACCACGCACATGCACTTCGTGATGAACCCAATCCAACTCATATCTACCCATGGAAGGGTGCAAGCGTTGGTCATGGTCAAAGTTCATCACTCCACACATGTCGTGCATATTGACCTCAAGTCAAAGGAGTATCTCATCGCTCCCACTAACCGAGACACCCGTAGACACATATATTGGAACTACATCAAACAGTTTCTCGGATGGGTATACCAATACCCTCTAAGGTATCTGTGCATCCATCATGAGATACCTAGTATCTCGTAGTAAGTGAGATCTTACTACACTCTCTAAGAGTATGATGCAGATCGCACATCAATCTCAATTGCATCATTAATATTCAATTCTTGATGATCCTTGATCGGGGTCAGTTGAGAATCATGATTAAGTCTTCTGAGTTCTCTGTTGGGGAATTTGTTGGAATTTAGAGGCACGTAAACACGTAATACATGCGCAGCGGAAATAAACAGTTCACCAACAACGAATAATTAATTGCATAATTAAATACGAGTAAACGTAAACATAATTCTTAGTCGTGTACCGTTTTCTCTACTATGGTATCCATGTAATCCCCAATTACGGACTTGCACGGATTTGCCAGTGTTGAATCCCGAGATGAATTTGCTAGGAAAATTATAACTCTAGCTCTTATGGAGAATAATGAATTAATGTTGTTTGTGAATTCCCATGAGCTTGTATATATAGGGGAGACTCAACTTAAATCTTAAGCTAACCTTTTGGGAAATGAATCCTTAATCTTTATTTAAATAAATCTCTACGATTTATTCCCCCATATAAAATCTCTACGGATTTAATTTCCATGTATATCAAATCTCTACGAATTTGATTTCATATATATTAAATCCTATAATAATATTCCATATATTATTATTGGGAATCCTATTTAATTAAATCCAATTTAATTAAACATTAATAATAATTAATTCCAAATTAATCTATTATTAATTAATTCTCCATAAATTAAATATTAAATCCAATTTAACATTTAATCAACCAACTATAATCCGCAAAAGGGAACTACTTGTTGTGTGACCCATATGCCCTCATATATCGAGCGATTAGTCAAACTAACGGACTTAATTGAACCCTAGACAATAAATCAGACATTCTCAATATATGAGGTACGTTACGAGAAACGTGCAACTACCTGTAACTGAAACATGGGCTATTACGATTTCCTCATTTCATTCGCGAATACTAGATTAAGTCTTGAACATGATGAAGTGTCTATTCAAATAACTTAATCAATTTATCTCCAATCAGTAATTGATCATGTATGTCACACTTAGCCTCAAAGTCTAAGTTGACGTGCATCAGCCGATGACTTTGATCCAATTATGATGAGAAGATGAGTATTCTCTCTAAATCCACTTTGAGGAATGAATCATATTCTCGGCTCAACTACCACGCACATGCACTTCGTGATGAACCCAATCCAACTCATATCTACCCATGGAAGGGTGCAAGCGTTGGTCATGGTCAAAGTTCATCACTCCACACATGTCGTGCATATTGACCTCAAGTCAAAGGAGTATCGCATCGCTCCCACTAACCGAGACACCCGTAGACACATATATTGGAACTACATCAAACAGTTTCTCGGATGGGTATACCAATACCCTCTAAGGTATCTGTGCATCCATCATGAGATACCTAGTATCTCGTAGTAAGTGAGATCTTACTACACTCTCTAAGAGTATGATGCAGATCGCACACCAATCTCCATTGCATCATCAATATCCCATTCTTGATGATCCTTGATCAGGGCTTATTTGAGAATCATGCTTAAGTCATCTGAGTTCTCACAACCTCAATGACAGCAGTGACTCATGGGAACATTTGTATGAATAAATGCAAACAATCAAACATAATATTCAAACAAGTGTATTGCCATACATTAATATTAAATGAACTATAATATTAAATCAAACTGAATATCATCGAGTATTATGTCCTTATATTAGATTGCCTCTAGGACACTAACACTTACAAACTCCCACTTGGACTAGAGTCAATCACTTACATGTCTAACCCCTAGACCATCAAATGTCTAGTATGAACACTTTGTGTTTTGGTGAAAGGGTCTGCCAAATTAAATATGTGGGAATACATTTTAATTCTATTTCTCCTATCCTTATGATCTCGTTGGATCAAATGATAAGTCTGGGTACATGCTCGTTTATGCTTGTTGATCTCGGTTCCTTTGCTTGCGCAATCGCACCAGCGTTGTCTCAATAAAATTTTATTAGACAACTGGCACTCGGAACTACCCCTAGTTCTCTTTAGAACTATAAAATCCAGACAGCCTCCTTGAGGCTTCTGATACAGCAATGTACTCAACTTTGGTTGTTGAATCTGCGGTCCTTTGCTTGGAACTATTCCAACCGACCTCCTCATTATTGAGAGTGAAACGTAACCTGACTGTGATTTGTAATCATCACAGTCGGATTGGAAACTTGTGTCAGCTTAACCAGTAACTACTAGTTATGACTGTCCACTATAGACAAGGAAACATTCTTTAGTTCGTCTAATATACTTCATAATGGTCTTGACAGCAATCCAGTGAGACTCACCCGGATTCTGTTGGTATTTACCAGTGATGTTGATAGCGTAGGCCACGTTTGGCCTCGTGCAAGTCATGGAGTACATGAATGACCCAATTGCATATGCATATGGGACATCTTTCATGTGCTTGATATTAGCTTTCAATAGAAAGGACAGTCCTTCTTTGATAGCTTTATCCCATGATTTGCCGATAGAGACCCTCTCTTAGAGTTCTCCATCGCAAAACGCTTCAACACCTAGTCTACATAGGTGGACTGTGACAGTCTTAACATCTTCTTGGATCTATCCAAGTGGATCTTGATCCCTAAGATGTAGCAAACTTCACCAAGATCCTTTATCATGAAGATCTTTGACAATAAATCTTTACCAGACTGCATTAATGGGATATTATTTCCCAAAATCAATATGTCATTGACATACATGATTATAAAAGTAATATTCTTCCCGCTCCGTTTACAATAAACACAAGGATCTTCTGAATTTATGATGAAGTCAAAAGGAATTGATAACTTCATCAAATCGGATATTCCAACTCCTAGAAGCTTGCTTCAATCCATAAATGGATATCTTTAGCTTGCATACTAGATTAGAATTTGACTTAGATGTAAAACCTTCTGGTTGAGTCATAAACACTTCCTTATCAATGTTTCCATTGAGGAAAGTTATTTTGACATCCATCTGTCAAATCTCATAATCACCGTGTGCTGCTATCTCAAGTAAAATTCGAATGGATTTGATCTTTGCAACTGGTGAGAAGGTCTCATCACAGTCAATGCCTTCGCGTTGACTATAACCCTTCACCACCAACCTAGCTTTGTAGGTTTGTACTTTGCCATTTGCATTTGTCTTTTGCATGAAGACCCAATCGCAACATATGGGTCTAACCCATTTAGGCAACTCAACCAAGTCCTAGACTTGATTGGTGTACATCGAGTCCATCTCGAATTTCATGGCTTCATGCCACTTCCCTGAATCAATATCTGATATTGTTTCAGAATAAGTATTAGGATCGTTCTTATCCGCTATGTCCACATTAGCTAGTTCCTTCAAGAGGTAACTGTATCTAATGGACGGATTACAATTCCTAATATACTTACGGAGCTGTGGTCATGCAGGCTGTACATTGTGATCGTGAAAAATTTTGTGGTGCATCGATTTCTTTAATGCCCGGAGAATCCTCAAGAGCTACACTTTCAGATGCCTCTTGGGCGGGAGTTTGAACTATGTTGTTCACATTCAGCCCACTTGGAGGTTCTTGCACTGGCAAGCCTACTCCAATTACGCTCCCACTGGCTGAAAGACGCTCCCACCGTGAAAGTCGCTGAATGCGCCCACTGATTCTTTGTCATGTTGCTTTGACAAGATATCAGTCTCTTTGTTAGTTTGTGGTTCTTGAATTTCTTCAAGTTCTATCAGCTTACGACTTTGTTCCTTAAAGACATAGTCTTTCTCGAGGAACTTGGTCTGCCTAGAAATAATCATTAATTATTTCTCAGGTAGATAGAAATAATATCCTTTAGTTTCCTTAGGATATCCCACAAAGTAACCCTTTTCACCTTTGGATTCCAACTTGTTGGTAAGCATCCTTTTCACAATCATGGGGCAACCCCATGGTTAATATGTGTAAAAGTTGGCTTCTTGCCACACCATGGTTCATATGGTGTACGCTCAACCGATTCAGATGGAATCCTATTCAGAATGTAAATTGAGGTTTGTAACACGTATCCCCTAAGAATGTTGGAAGACAGGAAAAACTCATCATGGACCTCACCATGTCTAATAAGGTTTGGTTTCTCCTCTCGAACACACCGTTCATCTGAGGTGTTCCGGGAGGAGTCCATTGTAAATGGATTCCATGTAACTTCAAGTAATCAGTGAATTCATGGCTAAGGTATTCACCTCCTCGATCCGATCGAAGAGTCTTGATACTCTTACCAAGTTGCTTCTCTACTTCAGCCTTAAACTCTTTGAATTTCTCAAAAGATTCGGATCAGTGTTTCATAAGATACACGTATCCGTATCTAAAGAAATCATCAGTAAAGATGATGAAGTAGCCGAAGTGACCCCTAGATAGAGTGGGCAATGGTCCACAAACGTCGTTGTAGATCAACTCTATAACTTATTTGGCATGCACCCCTTTCCTAGAAAATGGTATATTGATCATCTTGCTCATGAGATAAGATTCACAATCTCCATAAGACTCACAGTCGAATGGGGTTAAGTAGTCTAACTTTCTTAACCTTGCAATTCTTTTCTCGTTTACATGATCAAGTTCTACAATGCCATAAGTAAGTCAGGTTTTCATGATTACTAAGTTTGAGTCTTTTATTTTGTACATTAAGAACATCATATACACAATGCAACAATTACATGTTGCGAGTAATAGAAAGAACTAGATGACTATCATTAAGTTCTAATCTAAACCCAAAGGGTAAGTCTAACACATAAGTCCCCATACGTTCAGGAGCAACTCTTGCTCCGTTCCCACGTGTAAGACGACTTCACCCGCCCTAACTGCCCTATGATACATGATCCCTTTCACATTAGTGCAAATGTGAGAGCTAAATCCAATATCCAATACCAAGCAGTTAGCGCTATTAGTGAACATGTTTATCTTAATAACAAACATACATGTTCTAGTGCTAGAAGTACCTAGTGCATTCCATTTAGCAACTAGAACCTCATAGTCCTTTTTCCAGTGCCTTCTTCTACTTACAGTAGAGACACACATCCTTGTATACCCGCTCCTTCTTTTGAACACCATCTTGATGATAGTGAACTCAAAAGTCTTGAGCACATTGTGAAGTTCAGGCATGGTCGCATCCGTCTTATTCATATTGTAGTTCACAATGAAGCTAAAATATAAATACGGAAGCGACATGAGGACAGCTTGAATGAAAGCGTTGGTCTTTTAGTTCAATGCCTAAATTACCAAGTTTTTCAATTAGGCCTATCAACATTAGCATATGAGGTGAAATCTTCCCTTCTTTAGCTAACCGACATCTAAACAGATCTCTCATCATTTCTTAAATCTCTGAACGAAATTCAGAATCAAAGAGATCCTTCAAATGCTTGAGCATTGAGAAGGGACCCATTTCCTCACGTTGCCTATGCATATCGGGAGTCATGCCGAGCAACATCACATACTGAGTCTGGGAAGCATCCTCTTGATGCTTCTTCCGAGGTCTTCGTCGTCAAGTCAAACGCCTTTTTAGAGTACCAAATTTTAAGGGTAATGAGGGATAGGCGTGTCTAAACACGACTAATCTTTTTTTTTGTCTTAAAGCACCAAAAACCATGTTTACGGTGCGGTCCGAAAAAAATTTGGCCTAGCCAATTTAGTTTGTTTCAAAACACATCTCAATAACTTGATTCACATTTCAACTAACCAAGAGAAATAAAATAAAATGGGAATTAAACACATAATTCCTATGATCAATATTCAAAGAATCAAAATAAATATGGACTTTTTTTTTTGTGTTTATCTTGTCTCCATTATTTTCACATACTCAACGACTTCATCTGAAGAAAGTATGCAATTTATATCAAATATAAATCATAATGGACTAGGATCCACATTCCTACTATCATAATATCTACTTGAAATTTGATTATTATGACAACATAATGGTAGGTCTCCCAAACCAATTGCAAAATTTCAGAACTCTCTAGTTGATTGAACCTAGTTCAATCGGATGCCCTATGACCCCTCGTTTCCTGCTTGGGGTGGTGAAAGAGAGTCATGTTGATTTACAACCATCGGTGGTGACAATAACGTGTCCTATAATAGTCTCGTTAGATGTAGATCCGAGCAAAAGACTTGGGCCTTAAATACTCATTGGAACGAAATCTCCGGTTTACTATTAATTTTGATGGAAGGCATTGTTCAATTTAATGAAAAATTATATTTTAGTGAGGATCTTTTAAAGGTGGGGTATTAATTGCTTAATCGAGATCCAACATGTTAATCTACATCACATTTGAGCAATTATTGGGCGCCGCCTACCCAAACATGATTTTATACGGACTAACACTTATATGAGCGCCGTCTACCCAAACAATAACACGGTCCGACAATTATTGGGCACCGTCTACCCAAACAATTATAATGCGGACGAAAAAGGCGTTAACAGAATATAAAACACGTTAACCAAGTGAGAATTAATAACTCGTTTAATTCTTTAAACCATAATTTTAAAACATCCAATTTTAAAATAAGTTTAATAATTAAATTAATTATCAAATTTAACTTTTAATTAATCCAATTAATTAAGCCTGTCATTAGTCCAACTAATACATTTTAGTGAGATTTAATAATTCTTTTAAAACAAAATTTAAAATCCAATTTTAAACTTATTAAACTTCAATAATTAATCCAATTAATTATTAATAAAAGTCCAACTTTTATTACTATTCATTTTAAAATTAATCTTATTAAATTTAAAAGATTTGTTTTATTAATTAGTCAAGGGCTCAAGTGCAATTATCTAACATTTGCAAAGAGAGGCCTATTTGAAATCCAATTTGCAAAACAATCCCTCGCTCATCACTGCTCAAAATCCATCTTACAATAGGTACAACTGAAACCAACAATTCAATCCCAGTTCGTCAGAATTAATCCAATCAATCATCCGAACATTCAATTTTGGTATTCAATTTTATCAATCATTCGGATCAGTACAGCAAAGCAACAGCACGTGGCGGCGCATGCGAGCGAGTCGCCGTCGCTGCTAGGCGCGAGCGGGCGACTCGCCGCTGCTGCCACCCCTTTGACCGAGACCCTTCACCGGAAGACCCAGTCAAGAACAAAGAGCACAGATCGAAGACGAAGACCAGCAAAGGCATCGCGAATCGGCAAGGCCGTTGCGACTTTCGCGCGCGCCGACTGAGGTCATGCGACACAATGCTGTGGCCTCGCGGTGACGCGCCGTCGTGGGCATCAACGAAATTGGAGCCCGTTTGCATCGAATCCGTCAAACGAAAAACGAGAGCAATGTTATCGACATCACAGGTCAGAGGACGGGCGCCGCCGAGCGAGCGCGATTCGGGTTGTGCCGCCGCGAACCCAATCGGCTCGTATCGCTCCGTTGCGAGACTAACGCGAGTCACGGGGCTTGGCCCCTGACTCGAACGCCGTGACGGACGTTTGCTCCATCGAAGACGACGGCGACACGAGGCGGGGCGGTGAGGGCGGCGGAGGGTTTCGCAGGAAACCCTAAGTGAGTTTTGAGGAAGATGAACCGAGGCAAAAGTGGGGATGAAGTAGGTGAGCGTGCAGTTTTAATCAATTAAAATAAATAACCACTCAATACAATTAACACATGTATCAAACACACCCACATAACACATCAATTGGTGCGGTCAATTCAAAACCGTACCACAGGATTTATATATAAAAATAAATCAACTAATTATACAATTTAATCAAGAGCCTGAAGCTCTGATACCACTGTTGGAATTTAGAGGCACGTAAACACATAATACACACACAACGAAAATAAACAGTTCACCAAAAACGAACAATTAATTGCATAATTAAATACGAGTAAACGTGAACAAAATTCTTACAGTAATTCGTGTACCGTTTTCTCTACTATGGTATCCACGTAATCCCCAATTACGGACTTGCACGGATTTGCCAGTGTTGAATCCCGAGATGAATTTGCTAGGAAAATTCTAACTCTAGATCTTATGGAGAATAATGAATTAACGTTATTTGTGAATTCCCAAGAGCTTGTATATATAGGGGAGACCCAGCTTAAATCTTAAGCTAACGTGATTGAGAAATGAAATCCCTAATCTCTATTTAAATAAATCTCTACGATTTATTCCCCCATATAAAATCTCTACGGATTTAATTTCCATGTATATCAAATCTCTACGGATTTGATTCCATATATATTAAATCCTATATTAATATTCCATATATTATTATAGGGAATCCTATTTAATTAAATCCAATTTAATTAAACATTAATAGTAATTAATTTCAAATTAATCTATTATTAATTAATTCTCCATAAATTAAATAGTAAATCCAATTTAACATTTAATCAACCAACTATAATCCGCAAAAGGGAACTACTTGTTGTGTGACCCATAGGCACTCATATATCGAGCGATTAGTCAAACTAACGGTCTTAATTGAACCCTAGACAATAAATCAGACATTCTCAATATATGAGGTACGTTGCAGAAACGTGCAACTACCTGTAACTGAAACATGGACTATTACGATTTCCTCTTTTCATTCGCGAATACTCGATTAAGTCTTGAACATGATGAAGTGTCTATTCAAATAACTTAATCAATTTATCTCCAATCAGTAATTGATCATGTATGTCACACTTAGCCACAAAGTCTAAGTTGACGTGCATCGACTGATGACTTTGATCCAATTATGATGAGAAGATGAGTATTCTCTCTAAATCCACTTTGAGGAATGAATCATATTCTTGGCTCAACTACCACGCACATGCACTTCGTGATGAACCCAATCCAAGCTATATCTACCCATAGACGGGTGCAAGCGTCGGTCATGGTCAAAGTTCATCATCCCACACATGTCGTGCGTATTGACCTCAAGTCAAAGGAGTATCGCATCACTCCCACTAACCGAGACACCCGTAGACACATATTGTGGAACTACATCAAACGGTTTCTCGGATGGGTATACCAATACCCTCTAAGGTATTTGTGCATCCATCATGAGATACTTAGTATCTCGTAGTAAGTGAGATCTTACTACACTCTCTAAGAGTATGATGCAGATCGCACACCAATCTCCATTGCATCATCAATATCCCATTCTTGATGATCCTTGATCGGGACTTATTTGAGAATCATGCTTAAGTCATCTGAGTTCTCACAACCTCAATGACAACAATGACTCATGGGAACATTTGTATGAATAAATGCAAACAATCAAACATAATATTCAAACAAGTGTATTGCCATACATTAATATTAAATGAACTATAATATTAAATCAAACTGAATATCACCGAGTATTATGTCCTTATATAAGATTGTCTCTAGGACACTAACACTAACAGAATTAATTGTCTGGATCTATTCGGGATGAATATTTAAATACAAATTTAATTCTAACAATTATTACTAGCATGAATTAATCCTATATTAATTCAAATAATAATTCAACAACAAATCATGCATATAAACAGTTCACATAAATCCTACGCATGCAGAATTGCTACGGGTTTACGTGAACTAACCTCTCGGAGTGACAACCGTTGAGAAGATGGATCCTGTTCACACGAACACGCCAAAAGACCTTCTCAAGTATTCCCTTATCCTTGTTCAACAATCCGGTGGCAGGAACTCGCGAACAATTTAACAAAAAGGAAAAATAAAATTATGTTGCACCACCATTGTGGATTTCTAATTTTTCCAAGACAGGGAATTTCACTAAGGATGAAAAATTCATCCCCTATTTATAATACAAGGGGTGGCAGATTTTTGCCCTAGGAATAAGATGGGAAAATCTTTTTCTTGCTCTCCAAGAAATCTTGAATATATCCAATATATTCTTTTCTCCATATTTAAAATATTCCACAAAAATCCCAACTCCCTATATTAAGGGATTTTCAAAAATATCACATTAAATAGGTAAGAAATAGGATTTTTGACTTTTCTTGAATTTATGGGATAATCTTGTATTCCAAGAATACATATTCTATAAAATCTTTCCAAGAAAATCAAGAAAATCTTTTCTCTTTCTTCCTTCAATCAATGTTTTTCGAAAATTATGAAAAAATTAGCAACAATAATTTATTTTATTTTAAACACATTTTTCAGTTATTGGACATTATGTTTGGGCTACTTGAGGGGCCTTTAGGAGAATTAAGATTGGACCTTCTAATGGACTTTGAATACCTAATATTTAGCCACAATATTATTCAAGCCCATAAATATTAATTAATCCAACTACATAATTAATATTGCACTATCCATCTTAACCCATATTACTGTTAATATGACTCCCGGTTATTATTTCCCGTGTTTAAGATTATCCAGCCCATTAATTAATTCAAGCCACTGAAACAGCTTTCCTTTAATTAATATCTTTTGTCCTTGGTCAATGAACGCTTCAACATTATTATCCATATCGGAAACTAATTCCACTTACAAGATTTGGTATGATAAATCTTATGAACCTCCCAAGGGGGAAAATCGAACAAACGTACTTGCACACGATTCTTCGTATTAAATCTTAGCAATCGCATGTGACCAATAATATTGTCCAAGATATAAAGTATTGAATCTCGTTGATTCTTTACCCGTAATAAGTCAAAGCAATAATTACTAACCACACGCGATCCTATTTAAGGGGCGAAGATTAAGAAATAACGAACCACTGAGGTCTAATTCTTCCTAGTTCAATGCCGAAGAATTTATCCTCCCGTAGGTCCTATCTAGTGCATCAGTCATGCACTAGTGTAATCTCTTGGTCAAGACAAGCTAATCTGAGCCTTACACTTCAACCTTTCAAGATGGATTGTTCATTTCCATCTAGGTCGTGAACAACGTACTTTTTTAGTTACAAAGGGATTTTGTTAATTTAATCTTACGTGATGCGGTATCACTAAATTAACTACAATGTAACACGTACTATTTATTGAACAATTATGCAGTAAATATATGTAACATTCAATGATATTTAAAGCATCAGTGATAAATAATTTATTTCAGTAAATAAGACAGAAATTCAGTTTGGTTATACAAAGTAAAAACATACTTTCCAGTATAACCCCAACAATCTCCCACTTATACTCAAAGTCTGCTTTTAAGTATACTACAACATATCTCGTGTAGTTCCTAATGCGTGACATCTAATGTCACCTACACGAACCTAATAATATCTCCCACTTATACTCAAAGCAGATTACAAACCGGTCTTGACACCCATTCCTTCCACATGTCTCGAATGTGTTACGATACAGACCCCTTTGTGAATGGATCTGATAGGTTGTCTTCTGACGCGATCTTTGCCACCTCTATATCTCCTCTCTTAACGATTTCTCATGTAAGATGGTATTTCCTTTCAATGTGTTTGTTGGCCTTGTGGGCTCTTGGTTCCCTTGAATTTGCAACTGCTCCGGCATTATCACAGTAAAGAGTGATTGTGCTGGGCAAATTCGGAACTACATCCAAGTCCACTAGGAAGTCTTGTGCCAAACCGCTTTTCATTGCGCCTCATGAAACAACCACGATTCGACTTCCATGGTAGAATCGGCGATGCATTTCTGCTTAATGCTTCTCCATGTCATGGCTCCTCCCCCATGCAAAACACACTACCGGAGGTAGATTTTCTGGAATCTAAGTCTGATTGGAAATCCGAGTCCGTGTAACCTATGGGGATTAGACTATCGGACTGATAAACTAACATTCTATCCCGAGTTCTTTTCATATACTTCAGAATGTTCTTAACAGCCGTCCAATGCTCTTTTCCCGGATTACTTTGATATCTCGCTACCATGCCAACGACAAAGCAGATATCCGGTCTCGTGCACAACATTGCATACATAAGGCTTCCGACAGCCGAAGCATAGGGAATGTCTTTCATGTCATCTATCTCTTTTTGTGTCTTAGGGCACATTTCCTTGGATATATGGATTCCATGTCTGAAAGGTACGAAACCTTTCTTGGAATCCTACATGCTGAATCGCTTCAAGACAGTGTCTATATATGAAGCTTGCGATAAGTCTATCATCATTTTCTTGCGATCTCGAGTGATCTTGATCCCAATGATGTGCCCGGCTTCCCCTAAGTCCTTCATATCAAACTGTTTTGAAAGCCATGCCCTTACGTCTGACAACACCTTTACATCGTTCCCGATGAGTAGAATGTCGTCTACGTATAATACTAAGAATACCAATGCAGTTCCAACACACTTCTTGTACACACAACTTTTGTATTCATTTTGATCAAACCCATAAGATTTTATTACTTGATCAAAACATTGGTTCCAAGCTCTGGATGCTTGTTTGAGTCTATAAATGGACTTCTTGAGCTTACAAACTAGGTGTTCTTGTCCTTTTTCAATGAAGCCTTGGGGTTGTTACATATAGATTTTCTCTTCAAGACTTCCGTTAAGGAAAGCCGTCTTGACATCCATTTGCCAGATTTCAAGGTCGAGATGCGCAGTAATCGACAAGAGTATTCAGATGGACTTGAGCATTGCTACAGGTGAAAAGGTTTCCTCATAGTTGATCCCTTCTTTCTAATTATAACCTTTCGCCACAAGCCTTGCCTTGTAGGTTTCCACCTTCCCGTCCGGTCCTCTTTTCCTCTTGTATACCCACTTGCAACAAATGGGTTTGACCCCATTAAGTGGTTCGACTAGCTCCCATACTCTGTTATGATCCATAGAACCCATTTTGGCTTCCATTGCTGTTTGCCAAGAAACCGCATCCTTGTCTTGGATTGCCTCGTCGTAAGTCCATGGGTCTGATTCATCTTAATCGGGGACTAAGTCCGAGGACTCTCCTACCCCCATGAATCTCTCGGGTTGTCTTAAAACCCTCCCACTACGACGAGGTTTCATTTGTGTAAGTGTGTCGTTTGGTATGTCATCTTGTACAGTTGACACTGAGGTTAGCCCCCTTAGCTCATTCAAGGTAATCTCACTTTTGGGCTTTCTTTCGTTCATATAGTCTTCTTCCAAAAATCTAAAGTGGGTGCTTATTACCACCTTTTGATCTTCGGGACCATAGAACATACACCCTTTTGTTCCCTCGAGGGTATCCTATAAACAACCTTAATTCTGATCGAGGATCCAATTTTCCAACTTCCTTGTCCAACACGTAGGCCAGACACCCCCAAATTCTCATGTGTCTCAAACTGGACTTGCGCCCGGTCCACGATTCTTTGGGAGTTTTGGGAACCGATTTGGATGGCATCAAGTTCAGAATATAAGCCGCTGTTTCCAAGGCATGACCCCAGAACGACTTGGGTAGATCCGCATAACTCATCATTAATCTAACCATTTCTAAAAGAGTTTTGTTTCTTCGCTCTGCAACCCCGTTTTGTTGAGGGGTTCGGTGCGATTAAATTTGGGTTACAATCCCTTCATCTGACAAGTAGTTCAAAAACTCATCGCTGAGGTACTCGCCTCCACGATCAGATCGTAGAGACTTGATCGTTTTCCCTATGGTTTCGTTGGGAAATTTATTAAGTTTTGATAAAAGTTCCAAAAACAGATGTAATAGGATCAGTTAGAAAATTTTAGCTGACTAATGATTTAGCTTGAGAACTAAGTTGACCAGTTGATCATAATTGTATAGAACAACTGATGTAAAGATAGAATGGATCACACATTGAGGGGGAACTCAATATATGTCTTGAAGATTAGAAGTAAAAATCAGAAGTGAAGATGAAGATCAGAACCTATCTGAAGCCATGAAGAAGACATCAAGACTGAAGACCATATCAAAGTACATCAGATGAAGTCAATAAGTTGACCTAAGACAACTTACAATAAGGACTTCAAGTAGGGCAAATCAGGTTATCCAATCTCAACCTGATCAGTTCTTATAAAGGTTTAACTTGAGAAGTTACAACCTACTATCAAGACCAGTACTATTGGTACTTGCTAGCCAATGAGAGATTGACACGTTTGTACAGAACTGATAGGAGTCAGGGTTGAAGGCTTAAAAGTTCAACGGCTAGAAAGGACAAAGTTATGCGCTTTTCGGCCGCCATCTTGACTCTCGATGAAGATCATATCAACTCTGCAAACCTACCTTAAATAGACCGAAATTTGAATTGCTCTCCAACGGCTAGTTCGATTTCTGCCTATAAATAAGGGATCAAACCTTCTTAGTAAGGTTACAGAAACTATCTACAATCAAAAAATTCACAAGATTTCCGCACGAAGAACACAATCTCAAGATTAATTCTTAAAGTGTTCATCCCCTAGTTCTTAGCAAGAATACTCATCCTCTAGCTTTAGGCTACTTAGAAGATAGGATAGTATTCCAGTTGGATCAAAACAAATCTTATACCCAAACATTGTTAGGTTAAGTTTGTTATAGCAGGATTTCTATCTAGGGTTTCTAGATTAGATTTCTGGGATTGGTTGAGTGAGAACTCATTAAATATCTGTTGGTTGTATTGTGTTGGACTAACACATTAAACTAAGTCCAGTTGGCGTTGGTGGCCCTGCTGATAGGGAAGAGTGAACGTAGGACAAGTTGTCCGAACCACTATAAATCTGTGTGCATTTAATCTGCCTTACACATACTTGCACACTACTCTTGTTATCTGCATGCATATTCTGTACCAGGATCAGACTAGCATCAAGCTATTGATCTGATCAGCTTAACACTTTAGTTATCTGACTCAAACTAGATCGGTCAGAATCTTTAGTTGAGTAACACTGGTTTTCACACGGGTTAACTAATCTTCCGCACCATCAGTTAAACTGATAGACGCCGAACTGATCTGCCTGTCAAATCAGTAAGTCGGATATCAGTCCAAACTGATCCACTTCGCACTCTGATCAGACATATGTGCAAATCACATCTGATCGACAAAAAGGTTTTTGAAGTCTATTCACCCCTCCCCTCTAGACCTCAACCCTCACTGAAACCCGTTCGGGACCTACAGATTCTCTGCTTGAGCCTTAAATTCTTTGAATTTGTCAAAGGTCTCAGATTTATGCTTCATAAGGAAAATATAGTCGTACCTTGAGTAATCATCAATAAAGGTGACGAAATACTCATAACCTCCTCTTGCTTTGATTGACATTGGACCATATACGTCTGTGTGAACGATTTCTAACACTTCTTTGGCTCTATTCCCCTTGGCTCCGAATGCCCTCTTGGTCATTTTACCTTCCAAGCATGATTCGCAAATTGGGATTGGTTCAACTCGGAGAGACTCCAATGAACCATCTTCTACCAACCTTTGAATCCCTTTTGGATTAATATGTCCCAATCTGAGATGCCATAGAAGTGTCTCGTTCACGTCTGATGAATGCTTTCTTTTATCGGAAATAGTTGATGTGTTATAGGATGCATTTCGTGAGTGGTGTGCACAGTTAATTGTATAGAGATTATTCGACAACGTTACATGACAGATAAATTTATCATAAAGAGAAATGGTAACAACTTTGTCAAAATTAACCGAATATCCATCAAGGTAAAGTTTAGAAACCGAAATTAAATTCTTTCTAAAACTAGGAACATAAAGAACATCTCTTAAAATTAAAACTCTGTCTTCAAAAGACAGGTGCACTTCTCTCACTGCTTCAGCTGCCACTCACGTAGCATCGCCCAGTGTGATGAGGATCTCACTCCCACTAAGTTGCCGGGTCCGCTTGAACCCCTGTGAAGTGAAACAAACATGATTAGTGGATCTCGTATCCACCACCCATAAATGGGAGGCATACGCCGCTAAAAAAGTTTCAACAACTAGTGCGTGAGAATTATCTTCCTTTCCATTCTTAGAAGAATTGGAACACGCCGCCCTCCAGTGTCCTACTCTGCCGCTCTCCAAAACTCTCCCCATGCTTGATTCCATGCTCTTATTCGATGTTAAGTCTGCTTGGTTTAACTTTCTTCTATTTTCATCATTCTTACCACCATTTGACCTAGAATGAAGAGAAGATTTCTGTTTTCCCAAGTTCTTTTCCTCGCACTCCATCTCCCTTTCAACCAAAGTGAGAACATTTACAAGATCATCCACGGTAAAATCTAGATCTTTCAATAGATACTCAAGATAGTGATGATTATAGATCTTTGGTAAGGATTGGAGAATGAAATCAATCTTAGTCTTGAAATCACATTTTTCGCCGAGGATCTCAAGCTCCTCAAAGAGCACCATAACCCTAAGAACGTGCTCCCTTGCAGTTGTTCCTATTTCCATTTTTAATTCAGCCATTTCTTGCTTCACGCTTTGGACTGCCATACGGGCCGGATCTGCAAACATCGCTTCGAGATTCTGCAAGATGTCTGCAGCTGACTCATATCCTTGGTGAAGGCATTTCAACAAATCTGACAGATGTGCCAGAATTGTATCCTTCATCAATTCATTTGCCAACTCCCATTAACCATATTGGATCTCGTCCCATATTCCCGCATCCTTAGCTGGTTTTTCGGGTTTTGGTGTATCAAGTACCCATTTGGATGGTGATGCGGCTAGGACAAGTTTTAGTTTGTAAATCCAATCGATATAATTTTCACCAGTAAGCAAATTGTCTTTAAGTATATTGAACAGTAGATTAAAAGGTTGCGACATGCTAAACTAAAATAAATAACAATTTGTATAAGCACAAACATATCACAAGGTTCGATCACATGTATCATATTAAAATCTCAAAAAAAATATGAACATGCATCAGCCAACATCTCAAAACAGTTTAAATAAGCCACGTGGGGTGGGTCATTATTTAAACACATTCAAGCAGGTTACAAACAAGAAAACAATTACAAACCTTTAATATCCAGATTAATAGTTGGCTCCCACTTGACCAATATAAAATTGACTGGGACTTCGGGGAAGTATATGCATATCAATTTTATACCTAAGTAATAACCATGATTAAATACAAAATTATTATTTTATTTTGAACGAGCCTCGTGGGGAGGGTCATCGTCGCCACTAATAATAATCCACAATCATCCTTTCGGAATTTATTCATGTAAAATCTATCTTTTGGCCGTCCCGTGGGGGGAATTTCTCCAAAAGAATCCACAAATAAATAAATCATGGAGGTCAAAATTAATTCAATTTTATTATCCGGAATAAAATTGTCAATTAATTATTTAAACATACTTAGTAATTTTCGAAGGTGAGATTTTTCAAAACATTTTCTCATGCATCGCATATTTAAACACAATTTAAATAAGCATAAAATAATGCAAAACATCAAAACAAAAAATTAAACACATTGGGCACATATATCCAATTGTCACGGTTAATTTTTGTCATGTCTTGATCTTGAGAAATCGTCTTCATAGCTTTCATCGTTCGTCTCGAAAAGCTCCCACTCGTCCGCAACATTTTCTTTATAATGTCCTCCGTCTAAGTCTGAAACGACGTCTAGCATTGGGTAGCTCACGGTCCGGAACACGTATTTGCGTGCGCTTGCACCTGCATACGTCTTGACCCGGCCATCCCGTCCCGTCGCTCGCACTTTTCGGCAGCGGATCCCCGGATCGCCATGCGCCGCGCATGCCCGCCCGCCCATCGCCAGCGGCTGCCCCGAGCTTAGCCCCGTAGCGTCCCCGCGCGCCCTTGCCCCGATCACCGGTGCTCGGCCATACCCGAACTTGCGACGCGTGTGTGCGAAACGCGTGTGCTTCGCGTGCCGTCGTGCCGCGTCGCATGTCGCCCCCGTTCTAATCTGCCAGCGCCACGCCACCGCCAATCTCGCCCGGGGTGCTTCGGCTACACGAACTGCGCACCGCGTGCAAAGTGCCTCGGCCATCCGTCAAGGCGTCCGCCCTAGCACTTTGTGCCTTGGCCCGCGTACGTCCGGGCACTTGGTTGTCCAGTTTTAATTCTTCGTCTTCGTTCTCGATCCGGTTACAATTTATTTATAAAAATAAATAAACCTAGATCTAGACTAGTCTATTACATTAATCAAATCAAACACATCCTAATGTACTCGTGGATTTTCTCACGAGGCAAAACGAATTCGAACGAATCAAATTAAAAACCACAATTTATATGCATGCATAAATATAAACATTCATGAAATACCATGACAATCGGATACCTGCAAAAAAGATCTAGCAATTCTACTATTCAATTTCAAATTTAAATACAAATTTAATTCTAACAATTATTACTAGCATGAATTAATCCTATATTAATTCAAATAATAATTCAACAACAAATCATGCATATAAACAGTTCACATAAATCCTACGCATGCGGAATTGCTACGGGTTTACGTGAACTAACCTCTCGGAGTGACAACCGTTTATAAGATGGATCTTGTTCACACGAACACACCAAAAGACCTTCTCAAGTATTCCCTTATCCTTGTTCAACAATCCGGTGGCAGGAACTCGTGAACAATTTAACAAAAAAGAAAAATAAAATTATGTTGCACCACATTTGTGGATTTCTAATTTTTCCAACACATGGAATTTCATTAGGGATGAAAAATTCATCCCCTATTTATAATACAAGGGGTGACCGATTTTTGCCCTAGGAATAAGATGGGAAATTTTTTTTCTTGCTCTCCAAGAAATCTTGAATATATCCAATATATTATTTTCTCCATATTTAAAATATTCCACAAAAATCTCATCTCCCTATATTAAGGGATTTTCTAAAATATCACATTAAATAAGGAAGAAATAGGATCTTTGACTTTTCTTGAATTTATGGGATAATCTTGTATTCCAAGAATACATATTCCATAAAATCTTTCCAAGAAAATCAAGAAAATCTTTTCTCTTTCTTCCTTCAATGTTTTTCGAAAATTATGAAAAAATTAGCAACATTAATTTATTTTATTTTAAACACCTTTTTCAGTTATTGGACATTATGTTTGGGCTACTTGAAGGGCCTTTAGGAGAATTAAGATTGGACCTTCTAATGGACTTTGAATATCTAATATTGAGCCACAATATTATTCAAACCCATAAATATTAAATAATCCCACTACATAATTAATATTGCACTATCAATCTTAACCCATATTACTGTTAATATGGCTCCCGGTTATTATTTCCGGTGTTTAAGATTATCCAGCCCATTAATTAATTCAAGCCACTGAAACAGCTTTCCTTTTATTAATATCTTTTGTCCTTGGTCAAGGAAAAGTTCAACATTATTATCCATACCGGAAACTAATTCCACTTGCAAGATTTGGTATGATAAATCTTATGAACCTCCCAAGGGGGAAAATCGAACAAGCGTACTTGCACACGATTCTTCGTATTAAATCTTAGCAATCGCATGTGACCAATAATATTGCCCAAGATATAATGTATTGAATCTCATTGATTCTCTACCTGTCATAAGTCAAAGCAATAATTACTAACCACACACGATTCTATTTAAGGGACGAAGATTAAGAAATAACGAACCACTGAGGTCTAATTCTTCCTAATTAAGTGCTGAAGAATTTATCCTCCCATAAGTCCTATTCAGTGCATCAGTCATGCACTAGTGTAATCTCTTGGTCAAGACAAGCCAATCTGAGCCTTACACTTCAACCTTTCACGATGGATTGTTCATTTCCATCTAGGTCGTGAACATCGTACTTTTAGTTACAAAGGATTTATTAATTTAATCTTCGCGATCCGGTATCACTAAATTAACTACAATGTAACACGTCTTATTTATTGAGCGTTATGCAAATAAATATATGTAACATTCAATGATATTTAAAGCATCAGTGATAAATAATTTATTTCGGTAAATAAGACAAAAATTCAGTTTGGTTATACAAAGTAAAATCATACTTTCCAGTATAACCCCAACATTCTCACAACCTCAATGACATCAATGACTCATGGGAACACAGATAAGAACAAATGCAAATAATCAAACATAATATTCAAACAAGTGTAATGTCATACATTTAATAAATAATAATATTAAACCAATACTGAATATTATCTTAGCATTATGTCCTTACAAAGGATTGTCTCTAGGACATTAACATTAACATTTCTCTCATCCCCAACCTCCACCTTCCTGTCCCACTACTATTCCAACATGTAAAAAAAAGTGATACTTCACAATTATTTAATTTCATATAGCACGTTTTTTTTTTTTTTTTTTTTCCAACTTTTTCTGTTACCCGACTCGGACTTAAATCGGCCCAAGTGGTTCATGGTTCACCCGGCTCGAATAGTTCATGGTTTAGGGTTTAGGGTTCATGGCTTAGGGTGTAGAGTTTATGATTTAGGGTTCATGGTTCATCCAAATTAAAATTTAATCCAACTGCACACAAGCATCACTCATTAAATTTATTAGCGCACACAAGCATCACTCATCAATTGGTGCACACAAGCATCACTCATTTGACATATATTTTAAACTTATTTTTAAAATTCTTTTTCTAAAGTAATTTCTAATCAGTAAAAATAATACTTAATTTTTTTTTATTTAGAAAAATTACATTCCGTTAATTAATCAAAATTTCAAGAATGAATCTATAAAGTTTTGATACATATTATTCAATCGAAAAATTAGTGTTTCATGGAGTAGTGGGAGGGAATTTCACATCATGGACTCTTTTTCTTTTTTTTTTTAACATTGTTTGCTATTTTTATTAGATTTTAAATAACTAAAACAGAGGAATCCAAGCGACATGAGATGTAATTTTGAAATATTGTGACGGGTTATTTTTTAAAAAGGGTAAATAAATTTAGGATAGAGAGAGTATCTACCTTTAGAACCACACCTTTTTGGGAATTGCCACAACTTTTACAATAATAATACTATGAACATGAATAATTATATAAAATATTTCGTAGATTAAGACAGAAAGAGAAACGAAAAAAACAAGACTAGTAGCATTTATTCCTACAGTAATTTATATTTCTCGTTAAATTAGCACATTTTATGTATATATTGATATACTAATACCTTAGTATGTGTTTTTGTATAACACACACCATAAAAAAATAAAAAATTGTCTACAAAATTTTTCAAATAATTACGAAATTTTACAACAAAAAATATTTATTCTTTTAATAGTGAGAATTGCCTATGATTTGCCTATAAATATTTAGAATTTTAATAAACATACAAATTACCTATGAAAAAACTGCTTACACAGTTGCAATTTTCGTAGGTAAACAAATTACCTACACAAATAATTCCCTAAGCAATTTACATTTTCGTACACAATTATATTTACAGTTTAGAATTGACCTACAATAAATTTAATTATTTATAATTTACATTTTCGCAGGTAAATTTACCTATGGATAAAAAGACTTATATGATTAAAAAAATATATAAGCAAATCATAAGCAATCCTTACTTTTCAAGGACGAAATGGTTTTCGTAAGAAATTTCGTAGGCATATTTGAATATGACAAAATCTTGTGTAGACCTGGTTCATACCATGAACCTGGGTTAAACCTTGTTGGGGTTATACTGGAAAGTATGCTTTTACTTTGTATAACCAAACTGAATTTCTGTCTTATTTACTGAAATAAATTATTTATCACTGATGCTTTAAATATCATTGAATGTTACATATATTTACTGCATAACTGTTCAATAAATAGTACGTGTTACATTGTAGTTAATTTAGTGATACCAGATCACAGAAGATTAAATTAACAGTCTCTTGTAACTAAAAGTACGCTATTCACGACCTAGATGAAAATGAACAATCCATCGTGAAAGGTTGAAGTGTAATGCTCAGATTGGTTTTTCTTGACCAAGAGATTACACTAGTGCATGTCTAGTGCACTGAAGAGGACCTACAGGAGGACAAATTCTTCAGAACTGAACTAGGAAGAATTAGACCTCAGTGGTTCGTTATTTCTTAATCTTCGTCCCTTAAATAGGATTGTGTGTGGTTAGTAACTATTTATTTTACTTATTACGGGTAGAGAATCAACGAGATTCAATACTTTATATCTTGGTCAATATTATTGGTCACATGCGATTGCTAAGATTTAATACGGAGAATCGTGTGCAAGTACGCTTGTTCGATTTGCCCCCTTGGGAGGTTCATAAGTTTTATCATACCAAATCTTGCAAGTGGAACTAGTTTCCGGTATGGATAATAATGTTGAACCGTTCCTTTACCAAGGATAAAAGATATTAATTAATGGAAAGCTATTTAAGTGGCTTGAATTAATTAATGGGCTAGATAATCTTAAACACGAGAAATAATAACCGGGAGCCACATTAACTATAATATGGGTTAAGATGGATAGTGCAATATTAATTATGTAGTGAGATTAATTAATATTTATGGGCTTGAATAATATTGTGGCTCAATATTGATAATTCAAGATCCATTGGAAGGTCCAATCTTAATTCTCCTAATGACCCCTCAAGTAGCCCAAGATAAAGTTCAATAACTGAAAAATGTGTTTAAAAATAAAATAAATTTTGTTGCTTATTTTTCCTATTTATTCGAAAATAATAAATAAAAGAGGGAGAAATATTTTCTTTGAATTTTGTTATGGAATGTAGATATGTATTCTTGGAATACAAGATTATCTCATTATATTCAAGAAATCTCCCACTTGGTTATTTATGGTGAAATTTTTGAAAATCTTTCTTTCCCATAAGGGAAAGAAAGATTTTCTTGATTTTCTTGAAAATATATTATGGAAGATATGTATTCTTGGAATACAAGAATATCTCATAAATTCTGCCCGGCACTCGGCCACGCCTCAGCTTGAGTTCGCGTGCGCCGAGCACCTCTCGATCGGCCCCGTACGCGACCGCCTAGCACCTCGTGCTTTGGCTTGCGTACGTTCGGGCACTTGGTTGCCCGTCTTTAATTCTTCGTCTTTGTTTTGATCCGGTTACAATTTATTTATAAAAAATAAATAAACCTAGATCTCGACTAGTCTATTACAATGATCAAATCAAACAAATCCTAATCTACTCGTGAATTTTCTCACGAGGCAAAATGAATTCGAACGAATCGAATTAAAAACCACAGTTTATATGCATGCATAAATAAACATTCATCAAATACCATGACAATTGGATACCTGCAATTCAACTATCTAATTTCAAATTTAATAAAAAAAGAATTAAATTACAATCTAAAATTCAGAGCCCGAAACCGAGGCTCTGATACCAGTTGTTGGGTAATTAATTGCCCGGATATATTCAGAATGAATATTTAAATAAAAATTTAATTCTAACAATTATTACTAGCATGAATTAATCCTATATTAATTCAAATAATAATTCAACAACAAGTCATGCATATAAATACCTCACATAAATCCTACGCATGCGGAATTGCTAGGAGTTTACGTGAACTAACCTTTCGGAGTGACAACCGTTGAGAAGATGGATTCCGTTCACACGAACACACCAAAAGGCCTTCTCAAGTATTCCCTCGTCCTTGTCCGACAATCCGGTAGTAGGATGCTTGCGAACAATTAACAAAAGGAAAAATAAAATTATGTTGCACCACCTTTGTGGATTTCTAATTTTTCCAACACATGGAATTACTTGAGAATGAAAAATTCATCCCTTTTATAATAAGGAGGGTGGTCGAAATTTTAGGTGAGAATAAGATAGAAAAATCTTTTTCTTGATCTCCAAGAAATCTTGAATATATCGCATAAATTCTTTTCTCCATAATTAAAATATTCCAAAAAAATCTCACCTCCTTAATTTATGGAATTTTCGAAAATAAGGGTCAAGATTTCCAAAATTGAGATCTTCTTGAATTTATGAGATATTCGTGTATTCCAAGAATACATATCTTACATAATGTCTTTCCAAGAAAGTCAAGAAAATCTTTTCTTCCTTATTTTACTCTTGATTTTTGAAAAACATCAAATAAATAGCCAAGTGGGATATTTCTTGAATTTAATGAGATAAATTTGTATTCCAAGAATACCTATCCTCATTCCATAACAAAATTCAAAGAAAATCTTTCTCCCTCTTTTATTTATTATTTTCGAAAAAAATAGAAAAATTAGGCAACAATAATTTATTTTATTTTAAACACCTTTTTCAATTATTGGACTTTATGTTTGGGCTACTTGAGGGGCCTTTAGGAAAATTAGATTGGACCTACCAATGGACCTTGAATTTCCAATATTGAGCCACAATATTATTCAAACCCATAAATATTAATTAAACACTACATAATTAATATTGCACTATCCATCTTAACCCATATTACTGTTAATATGACTCCCGGTTATTATTTTTTGTGTTTAAGATTATCCAATCCATTAATTAATTTAGGCCACTGAAACAGCTTCACTTTAATTAATATCTTTTTCTTTGGTTCAGGAAACAGCTCAACATTATTATCCATACCGGAAACTAATTCCACTTACAAGATTTAGTATGATAAAACTTCTGAGCCTCCCAAGGGGACAAATCAAACAAGACGTACTTGCACACGTTTCTCCGTATTAAATTTTAGCAATCATCGTGTAACCAATAACATTGCCCAAGATATAAGGTATTGAATCTCATTGTTTCTCTCCCCATCATAAGTCAAAACAATGGTTATTAATACCACACGATCCTATTTAAGGGACGGAGATTAAGAAATAATGAACCACTGAGGTCTAACTCTTCTATATTCAATACTGAAGAATTTGTCCTCATGTATGTCCTATTCAGTGTATCATAATGCACTAGTGTAATCTCTTGGTCAAGACAAGCCAATCTGAGCCTTACACTTCAACCTTTCACGATGGATTGTTCATTTCCGTCTGGGTTGTGAATTCTGTACTTTTAGTTATAAGGGACTGTTAATTTAATCTTATGTGATCTGGTATCACTAAATTAACTACAATGTAACACGTACTATTTATTGAACAGTTATACAGTAAATGTATGTAACATTCAATGATATTTAAAGCATCAGTGATAAATAATTTATTTCAGCAAATAAGACCGAAATTCAGTCTGGTTATACAAAGTAAAGACATATTTTCCAGTATAACCCCAACATCTTCTTCTCATGGCAATTTTTCTTCAAATGACAAGTCTTATGGCAAAAATAACACTTCCTTCTCTCAACAAAATAAGAATTGATTTCTTCTCAGATTTTGACTTGTCATCTCCCTTCTTCTTATTCTGGAAACCCTTCTTTCCTTTCTTGAATTTCAGATTGAGACATTCCCCCTGAGATGTAGCCTTCTTCTCCCCCTTAACTTGAAGAAACTTAGTTTTGATTGCAGTTTGAATGTCATCAAAACTCAACTCATCTTTTCTTCCAAACAATAGTTTATCCTTGAAGCTTTCAAAAGATTTAGGCAGAGAGTTTAGAAGCATTAATGCCTTATCATCATTATCTAATTTCACATCCAAGCTCTCAAGATCATCTGCAGATCTGTTGAATTCATCGAGTTACTCAAGAAGATTCTTCTCATCTGACATCTTGAATGCCAATAGCTTATGTTTCATATAGAGTTTATTTGAAACAAACTTTGTTTGATAAAGGCTTTCAAGCTTCTTCCATAGATCCATGACGGTTTTCTCCTTTGAAACCTCCCTCAAAGACTTATCTCCCAAGAACAATATGATTGCACTGTGAGCCTTCTCAAGAATCTCATTCTTCTTCGTCTGATCCGTTGCAGATGAACCAGAAGGCCACTGATCCGCCGGCTTCAGAGCATTTGATAAACCGTTGTGAACCAGTAGTGCATTCATCTTGATTTTCCACAACCCGAAGTCATTTTTCCTGGTGAATTTCTCAACATCCAATTTCATTGTTGTCATATCCTTGATCCAATTCCCACAGACGGCGCCACTTGTTAGTTCAAACAAGACAAATCGAATAACCCACAATTAAACCACACTCAAACCCACAATCAAAATGAAACAACAGAAGAAAAACGCATAAATCAAATAACACGGAATTTACGTGGTTCGGTTATGAAAACCTACATCCACGGGATCAGGACACTCACTCCACTAATCACAACGAAGCAATATACAGATTACACTGATATCTCTCCCGTATGAATCTATCCGAGCTCTATCAATGGAGATTATGAACCCTAATTTTCTCTATGAAGAAGATAACAATGACAACCTCTTAACTAACTCTGAAAACAAGTAAATCAGCTAACTGCGCAAGGAATAGAACACCCAACTTGAGTCATGAAGTCGTTATCAACAGAATATGTGCGAAGCATGTGAGCATATGCACGTGACTTATGAGCATGCACGCGACCCCAAAGCTAATTACCACTCCAAACTGATTTAATCATGACCCAAACATATAGCATGAACTTTCCCCCGCAAGCGGCATCCAAAATTCTCTGAAAGCATAACAATATCAGTTCTTCTAGCATAAAGTATTAGTTCACCAACTGAACACTATAGTTGGCAAAACTAAACTTAAACTTTCCAGCTGACATTACAATTTTGGAGCTACAAGTTATTCACTCTCTCAACAATGACTAATTATGTAAAGAACAAGCTAGTGAATAACTTCATTCTCTCAACAATAACTTTATATAAAGAACAAGCTAACGAATAACATTGCAGATCAATTGTTAAATGATCGCTTATTTACTTATAGAAAGATGTGTGAAAAACAAAAATGATATTTTGAAACACTTTCACTTTTCTACAAATAAATAATATTTTGAGTGGATGACTATTAAGTTTCATTTGACCACTATTATTACTATTAAGTTCCAACTTTTAAAAACATTACTACTAGGTTCCAAAAGTAGATAAATGGACATAAATGCCCTTAACTATCCTATTTTTTTGTTTCTTGCTCCTAGTATCTATTTTCCTTTATTTATTTCTAATTTCTGGATATGTTGTACAATTAGGGAATTGATGATAATTTTTAGATATTTTCCTTTATTTAAAATAGGATGATATCTAAAATAGAATTATGTTATGTATACACATTCAAAATTTCATATCTAAATCGACAAAATACCAAATTTTACATATCTAAAATATAAAAAATTAGATATTTTCATCGATATCCTGACCAAATTTACATATTTTCGTCTTTTTCGACATGCACATATGCATCCGAACATGCCCATATGCACGAAATACATGCACAAATATACATATTTTTATTTTCTTCGACATGCACATATGTATCCATACATAAACATATGCATCCATACATGAACATATGCATATAAATCTGAAAAAAAAATTCCAGAAAATTTCCAGAAACTTAGTAGATCCATCTTCATCTTCTTCCTTCATCTTCAAATTTTTAAATCTGCATCTTCATCATCTTCAAATCTTGCATTTTCAAATCTTCAAAAACCCAACAATCAAGAAACTCATGAATGAACCACCATCAATTTTCTTTCAATATGACCACCCATCATCTATAACCTCCTCATACGATCCAAAAAAATTCCCAAAAGAAGTTGTTTCCGGTTCACCAATCTACCATCCAACAAAATCAGGAAAATCTACAACCTCAAATCACAAGAACTCATCACATATCTCATTAAACAAAACCAAAAAGAAAATCAGAACCCAAATGCAGCCTTAAAATACCCCAAGATCCAAACATGAACACCATCGCAGATAATTCACAACAACAAACACTTTAACCATCTACAACTAATATCAATACACACACACAAACACCTAAAAGAGCATATTTTTCTTCGTCCTCTCCGGCTTCACCACCGCAGAAACCCTAGGGCGCCGCCTCCATCACCGCAGAAACGCTGAGCGAGGGAGGGCGCGACTGCATTTCTTCGTCTTCTCCAGTTCCGTACAGTCGTTCCGTCTCTTTTTCGCCCTCCTCCTCCTCCTTGTTCTCTCCGCCGCCGTGGACGACGGCGGCGCTGACGTCGACGCAGACACGAAATCACCCAGAACAGACTCTCATTTGCAGATCTGAAATCAATTTCTTCCATTTCTTGATAATTTTGTTTGTGGTAGTAGAGATAAAAGAGGAGTTGGGGGCGTGAGAGAAGTTGGAGGCGACGGCTGCCAGGTGGAGGAGGCGGTGATTTTGAATTTTTTGGTATATTGCAGAAAGAGAGAGATAGAGAGAAAATGGGGATTTGGGAGGGGGAGGCGGCGGCGGTTGAGGGGTGGGGGGAAGGGTTTAGTGATTTTTTGGGTATATTGCAGAGGGAGAGAGAGAGAGAGAATGGGGATTAGGGAGGGGGAGGCGGCGGCGGCGGGCGATTGAGGGTGGGGGGAAGGGTTTGGTTTTGTGAGATAGAGAGAGAAGAAGAAGAAGAAGTGAGGAAGTGGGGAGTGAATTTATTTTATTTAATATTTATTTTTAATGTTATTAGTTATAAGGGCAGTAATGTCATAATATTACAAATTGAAACCTACTAGTAATACTAAAAAGTGGGTGGTACCTACTTGTAATATTTTCATCATATTGGAACCTAGTAGTCATTATCTCTAATTTTTTTGTTTGCAACTATATTACACCCCTATGAGAAATTTCTGAATCCATATGTAAACTTGTCCTCTATTTCACGCGAGGATTAGTCAAGTAAAATCATCCTCCTCAAAATTAGCCGGCCGAAACTCTATCGACACCTGAGATCAAGTTTACTTTTAAGAGCAAATTTAGGAAAATCCATCCTCTTCCAAAATTAACAAGACAAGATTCTCAAACGTTATTAATTTTGAAAAAAAAAACGTCGCCATTACTCTTTGACATGTAACTGTCGATAAAAAAAAAAAAAAAAAGTAGTCAGATTTCCAAATTAATGTCGAGATAGTCAAACATTTGATTTAATTTTCCACACAACTTATAAAGTGTTATTATCTAGTAAAAAAAAAAAAAAAAAAACTCTCCAACGGCCAAGGATTTTTTCACAAAAAAAAGCTAACTCTCCTATATATTTCGATGTATAGTGCATTAATAATATTTTAAAATCATGTAAATTATTATACTAAAAAATATAATTTATTTTTATTTCATCAAGTAATTAGTAATACTAAAAAATAATTATACACTTTATTATAAATAAATTATATCTTTTAGGTTAATAATTAATCTTTCCTCCCGTCTCAAACTCTTCTTTTTTCGCATTTCATCTTATTTTTTTTTTTTGTGAGCGATTTTTGTATTAGTAATTGAAATGATAAATTAATTTTAAAGGAAATGTATGATAGATAAGAGACTCATCTATCATACACCTCCTTAACATGTCAGTTAATTATTTCATTTATTAATACAAAAATCACTCACAAGAAAAAGAATATGATAGTAAAAAAAAAAAAAAGTTTGAAACAGAGTGAGCACTATTATAAAATGTATTATAATTTGGAGCACCGTAGGTCCGTAACCGCACGAGAGTCGTTTAAAAAAAAAGAAGGAAAGTTCTGGTTGTCGTCATCTAATAAAACTAACGCGTTGTTGGCGGGGCCACCAGTGTTTGCTTGCGGAAGGCGATGCAACTTCAGTAGCAGAGTGGGGCTTATAAATCATTTTTATGCGGTCCGCAATGACGCTGATTTTACACCGACCCCAATCAAAAACTGCTTCAATATGAAGTTGTGAGATGACGGAACTAAATTCTGAGGTTTGAATTAATTCACGAAGAAAGGTACGTAAAAAAGGAGCGTGATGTTTTCGGCTTTGTATTATCTTGATTTAAAGATTACCGATTCTTTTTTGTGTCTTTTAATTTCGTAATTAGGTTTTTCTGTTTTGGGGGCCAATTATGCGTTGCGTTTGGGATTTTTTTGGGGGTAATAGTTGTTTTGTTGCTGATGCAAAACTTGAGATAAACATGGGATCTTTATGCACACGTGTGTCACATACTCACTTTTGGTGCCTGTTTATTGGGTTTTACAAATTTGAGCTTATAGATGCTTTCTTAGTTTATAATTTTTTTGGAGAACATCGAAGATTGAAGGAAGTGATTGAGTTAAGTTTGTAGAAGTTGAGGGGTGTTGAAATTGTCACCTTAATTAATCCCTTTCTGTTATCGTGTTTCTCGACATACCAACTTTACTTGTTTCTATTTCAGAAGCTTGAAAATGGATCCATGGGGTTTCCCTCTTTATAGGCCTTTTGTTAGGTGAATATATATGATTGGATCCATGGGGTTTCCCTCTTTATAGGCCTATTTCAGAAACTAAACATATATGATTGGAATGATAGGAGGAAATATTAAAAGGAAAGTAGTAAGGGGCTACTTTTTGTTAGGTGAATAGAGTATATAACCATGGACAATTGATTGATTCAATCTCCATGTTATATTTGTGATAATAATATAAGTGAATATTTTTGATAATAATATAAGTGATGAATTGATGATTTTGGATATAAGTGCTGAAGATTTAGCTGAGATGTTATGATAAGCTAACAAAGATTGGTGGCAACTTGTAGTATGTTGGGCTTCACCTGATTAATCTTGATTTAGTTACAGCTTCCTAGGTTAGCCAAATCCGCCCCCCACCCTCCAAAGTTTTGACGCGTTCTGCTGTTTGCAAGTGAAAGTGTGAAACTTACAATTTAGTTACATAAGAGTTTCTGTTTACTTTGTGTACAAGGTATAATTGAAGTGATATAGACACACTAGTATTCGTGCCTCAACTCTTTAGTTGTTGGAGTGCGATGTGGTTGACGAATATATTGACACGTACGCAAATACATCTATGCACCGTGCAACTCAAGTGCATTTTTAAATGTTATTAGTGTTTATACTGAAACGTACTATAGTTAGTGAGTATGAGTCTTTATACTGAAACACACTTTAGTTAGTCAGTACTCCTATTAGTTATTTTCACTGAACAGTATCAGGTGTTTCCATTGAACAGTATAAGTTGTACTCATTTATGTATTCCTGATTCTTCCTTGATTTTTTAATCCAGTTTCCTCAGAATGACATCTCAAAATCATGAGAGTGTTGGTGGATCCGGTGGGCTGTACTACCAAACCTTCGAGGACCTGGATTCCTATTTGCAAGATCTGTCTTACAATACAGATCACTGCATGACATATGATTGTGGGAATCAGGGGACATTGTTCTCTGTCCAAACATACGAACAACAATTCGCAACAGAATCTTCGATAGCAAGTGGCAGCCACCCGTTTTATGGCTCTCCTTCTACTCTCAGTTTCTCATCTAACGAAAGTTCCAACACTCAGCCTGATTCTTTATCAGAAACAAATAATCATACTCAGAATAGCTTACCTCTGGCTGTAAGCACTTCTAATCAACTCGCAGTCGAGTCTCTGTTGTCAAATAAAGAAATGGAGACTATGAGCTTTAAGCAAATGCTTCTTGGTTGTGCAAAAGCTGTAGCAGAAAACGATCTAATGACTTGTGAGTTCTTGATGTCTAAATTACGGTTAATGGTTTCAGTTACCGGGGACCCGTTGCAGAGATTGGGGGCTTACATGTTAGAAGGATTAGTTGCTCGATTATCCTCCTCAGGAAGCTCGATTTATAAAGCCTTAAGGTGCAAAGAGCCGGCGAGCTCGAGCTCCTCTCCTACATGCACTTGCTCTCACGAAGCCTGCCCGTATTTCAAATTTGGGTTTTTGTCTGCTAATGGGGCTATTGTGGAGGCCGTGAAGAGATTGTCCTAAGGTAGTTACTCTGGTTGAACAAGAATCGAACACTAATCTGACTCCTTTCCTTCCTCGTTTCTTTGAGACTCTCGGTATTACTTGGCTATATTTGATTCGATAGATGTGGGCTTATCGAGGGATCTGAGGAGACGAATCAATGTTGAGCAACATTGTTTAGCTCGGGATATTGTCAATGTTATAGCGACAGTGGTGTAAGCGGGTTAAGTGAAAAAAAATAAACACGAAAAACTTTTCGTCTTGGTCGGTGTGAGCGGAAAATCGGTTTGGTCGATAACCAAACTTGAAGAGCGATCCACTTCTCGGATCGCCCGTGTGTGCGGAAGCTTAAGTTTCGTGTGAAAAACCGGTTTGTCATCTTCAAGTTTTATCTTTTAATAAATTTAGTCCGTCGGCATCTTCTTAGAATATCATCTTAAATTGTCGATTGAGCGATTAATCAAAAAATCACTTAAGATTTATAGTGGTTCGGACAAAACTCGATCAGCTCTTCTTTCACAAGGGCACCAACAACAATGTTTTAAAGAAAGCCTCGATCTCTTAGAATGAACTTCTTCAAACAAATTTTATCTCAATTATGAAATCTTTTTTCAATATGAAAAAGATTTCTTGCTAAGAACCCTTGATATAAAATCATCTTAATCGACTATAGTTTATTACCGTTTCGTGTTTCACTCTGAAGGTGATGATCCCGTATTTTATAGACGCGAGATCAAAAAATGAACTTCGCTTGATGCGATGTGGCGTCTTGAGGCGGCATGGTAAGCGTGAAGTATTTTATAAGCGTAGTTTTGAGCCCGGATGCTTCACGTGTTTAACTTTCCATATTGGATGGAAGCCTTGCTGCGGTGTTGTTATCTAAGGTAGGTTGAGTATTCTTGTTTAGATCCGGGCGATATGATAAGATGAAACATCCAACAAAATGGCGCTGTTGAAAAATGTAAGTCTTACGGTCTTATCTTAAATCGATCTTCAGTATTGACCAAGAGTTATCTGACTAGACTTGATCGATCTTAACACAGGTTTACGTTCTCGGGATATCGGCTTTCTTGATTGAGAACCTATCGTATTGAGTTCCCCCTCAATAAAACCAATCTGTCATTTAGAAAAAATGTAAACATCGAACTAACGGTATTTGGCATGTGTTTTTTGGAACTTCATCAAATTATAAATTTCGACAATTTTAAAAGTATACGATAAAAACAATGTCGGAAAAAACCAGATTTTTGTCTTTGGGATCGAAAAAAAATAAACTTTTTCATTAGATATGTTGAACGTATTTACATCGAGAAAAGTTTTGAATTTAAAACGGTGATCCTAGGCGTCTTGATTCTTCGCTTTCCTTGGGCTTAATGGCATTTCTCTTTTTGTCTTGTGTGGAGCGTTGAAAATCAAGTTTCCAAACACTTTAACCGGTTATCGATTTTACAGATGTCAAATAGAATCTCTCAAATATCTGTCACACACGTACTCTTGTGAGATAACATTTACAGTACCAAAAAAAATGCGGATATTTGATACGTAACCGGTTGAGGAACTCATCATTGGTGATTCTTCTTTTTGGAACAAGATCAAGAACAAGCATCAAGAAGCCCATTCCACGTCTTATTCCATTCACTGAGCCTCTTAGCGTAATGCGGCGATTTTTTTGAGTATGATCTAAAACTCTTCTTCAAATCAACATGCGATTTTCGGTCAATCCTTTCTTAGCCTTGATTTGATTTGAACCATTTTCAACCCACCTTGTGCGGATTTTTCAAAAAAAATATCAATACATTCTTTTGGACAATCTTTAATCAACCACCGTCAACTTCACAAATGCGATAAGCGGTCAATTTTGATGTCTTCCATTTCTTTGTCCATCAAAAATTTGGTTTTCCTTTTTGGTTTGATCAAAAGTAGAGCAAAGTTGTTGATAATCTGAATCAAGCGATAAACCTGAAGTTTTATTTTGTTAGAATCTGTCTTCAATTTTCATGTCGAATCATTTTGTCAAATTTCTCTTACGATAATTTCGAGCCTTTTCTGTGGCGTCGGAAAAAAAAAAAGATTGATTTTGATTTTGACTTGTCATCTTCAAAACATGGTGGTCATGGATTGGGAAAGATTGCCGATTTTTCTAATTTGTCTCGATCGATTTAAATCTCTTCTTTCGGAGATCTTTGAGACGAATCAATCTCGCGAAGTTGATCGGTGGTGATATGAGATGTAAATTGGATCCATCAAAGAAAACTTTATCGGCGACTCGCGTTCTCCGTTTTGGGGATTTGGGATCTACTTTTTCTTCTTCCGGCAACGTGGAAGTTCCGGATAAAAATCACTTTAACCATCTCGAAGTCAAAATCTGCGAATCGCCACCCATCATTCAACAAGTAAAAAAGGGGCTTTTAGGGAAGGGTCACAAGAATCAATCTCTCGTTCAATTCTTATCGACCATTTTTTCGGTGATGGTCTTTGTTGATCTGATCAAACCAAAAAGAGAGATTTGGTTGGATGAAAAATGTAAGGAAGTTCAAAATGGAGTTAATTTATTTTATTTAATATTTATTTTAATGTTATTAGTTATAAAAAAAAAAAGACCCGTTCTTTTTACGTGGGCCATGGATGGCTTGAACCTTTTCTTCTTTAGAAAAAAAGTTGATTTAATTCGGTATCTTGGCGGTTTTAAAGCTATGACCTTGTCCCAGAATTCTTTATTCAAAGTGTTTTGGAAAATGGCTTTTTCGATATCAATTTCTTCCATTGTATTGCTAAATAATTTTGTTTGTGGTAGCATTATGAATATCGCCTCTCTTCTCTAATTTTTTGTTTGCGGGGATTAGTCAGTGATCCCCAGAATTTTTTTGTTTTTGAATTTTTTGGTATATCACGCGAAATTAGAGATAAAAAAATCCTCCTCAAAATTGGGAGCCAAAAATCTTGTATCGAAGTTGAGCATGAAGTGGGTTTATTTTTGGCATAATCAATTCAATATCATCTGCGGAAAACAAAAAGCGATGAGCATAAATTAGAAAAACAACTTTTGAAATCAACGTTTTTTATCGGAAAGAAAAGATTCATCATTAAGCAAGAAAATATTACGATTCAAATTTTGAAGATTTTTGAACAAGAAATCGTTTTGAAAAAAATTTGAAGTTTTTTTGAAATTAATGCAAGTTTGTGAAGGGGAAAAACTACGGTATGGTTTGATGAATCTTTATATAGGCGGAGGGAACAATAAGACAAGATTTTGAAGATCAAGCGTTTTTTGAAAAGATTTGCGCTCAGATTTAGCGGTTTTGATCATTGACATGCGTCTACAAAAAACTTTTTGGATTTCGATCAAATAGCGGTTAAATTTCGCGTTAAATGATTTAGTCTGGCGTCCACGAGGATAGTGGAGTGCGATCCGAATAATATCGGATCGATCCAGATAAATAAGTAAAAACAAGAAAATCTGGTTGGTGATATTATGTCGGTCGATATTATGTCGATGTTGATTCAATTTGTTGATCTTAATCATTTACTTTAAACTTTTAAATTTCCCAATTATCCTTTCAAAAAAAAAAAAATTTTCTTTTGATCCTTGATCGGTTTAAGTTAAACCTTCAATTTAATATTTTTTATCGATTTAAACAAGACAAGATTCTCAAACGTTATTAATTTTGAAAAAAAACGTCGCCATTACTCTTTGACATGTAACTGTCGATAAAAAAAAAAAAAGTAGTCAGATTTCCAAATTAATGTCGAGATAGTCAAACATTTGATTTAATTTTTCCACACAACTTATAAAGTGTTATTATCTAAAAAAAAAAAAAAAAACTCTCCAACGGCCAAGGATTTTTTCACAAAAAAAAGCTAACTCTCCTATATATTTCGATATGTAAATTAATAATATTTTAAAATCGTATAAATTATTATCTTAAAAAATATAATTTATTTTTATTTCATCAAGTAATTAGTAATACTAAAAATAATTATACACTTTATTATAAATAAATTATATCTTTAGGTCAATAATTAATCTAATATTCCTCCGTTTCAAACTCCTTTTATGCCATTTTTATTGTGTTTTTGTGGCGATTTTCAGACAAGAATGAAATGATAAATTAATTTTAAAAATGTATTATGATTATAGATAAAGAGATCATCTATATCATACACCTCCTTAACATGTCAGTTAATTATTTCATTTATTAATACAAAAATCACTCACAAGAAAAAGAATATGATAGTAAAAAAGAAAAATAAGTTTGAAACAGAGTGAACACTATTATAAAATGTATTATAATTTGGAGCACCGTAGGTCCGTAACCGCACGAGAGTCGTTTAAAAAAAAAGAAGGAAAGTTCTGGTTGTCGTCATCTAATAAAACTAACGCGTTGTTGGCGGGGCCACCAGTGTTTGCTTGCGGAAGGCGATGCAACTTCAGTAGCAGAGTGGGGCTTATAAATCATTTTTATGCGGTCCGCAATGACGCTGATTTTACACCGACCCCAATCAAAAACTGCTTCAATATGAAGTTGTGAGATGACGGAACTAAATTCTGAGGTTTGAATTAATTCACGAAGAAAGGTACGTAAAAAAGGAGCGTGATGTTTTCGGCTTTGTATTATCTTGATTTAAAGATTACCGATTCTTTTTTGTGTCTTTTAATTTCGTAATTAGGTTTTTCTGTTTTGGGGGCCAATTATGCGTTGCGTTTGGGATTTTTTTGGGGTAATAGTTGTTTTGTTGCTGATGCAAAACTTGAGATAAACATGGGATCTTTATGCACACGTGTGTCACATACTCACTTTTGGTGCCTGTTTATTGGGTTTTACAAATTTGAGCTTATAGATGCTTTCTTAGTTTATAATTTTTTTGGAGAACATCGAAGATTGAAGGACGTGATTGAGTTAAGTTTGTAGAAGTTGAGGGGTGTTGAAATTGTCACCTTAATTAATCCCTTTCTGTTATCGTGTTTCTCGACATACCAACTTTACTTGTTTCTATTTCAGAAGCTTGAAAATGGATCCATGGGGTTTCCCTCTTTATAGGCCTTAACTAAACATATATGATTGGAATGATAGGAGGAAATATTAAAAGGAAAGTAGTAAGGGGCTACTTTTTGTTAGGTGAATAGAGTATATAACCATGGACAATTGATTGATTCAATCTCCATGTTATATTTGTGATAATAATATAAGTGAATATTTGTGATAATAATATAAGTGATGAATTGATGATTTTGGATATAAGTGCTGAAGATTTAGCTGAGATGTTATGATAAGCTAACAAAGATTGGTGGCAACTTGTAGTATGTTGGGCTTCCCCTGATTAATCTTGATTTAGTTACAGCTTCCTAGGTTAGCCAAATCCGCCCCCCACCCTCCAAAGTTTTGACGCGTTCTGCTGTTTGCAAGTGAAAGTGTGAAACTTACAATTTAGTTACATAAGAGTTTCTGTTTACTTTGTGTACAAGGTATAATTGAAGTGATATAGACACACTAGTATTCGTGCCTCAACTCTTTAGTTGTTGGAGTGCGATGTGGTTGACGAATATATTGACACGTACGCAAATACATCTATGCACCGTGCAACTCAAGTGCATTTTTAAATGTTATTAGTGTTTATACTGAAACGTACTATAGTTAGTGAGTATGAGTCTTTATACTGAAACACACTTTAGTTAGTCAGTACTCCTATTAGTTATTTTCACTGAACAGTATCAGGTGTTTCCATTGAACAGTATAAGTTGTACTCATTTATGTATTCCTGATTCTTCCTTGATTTTTTAATCCAGTTTCCTCAGAATGACATCTCAAAATCATGAGAGTGTTGGTGGATCCGGTGGGCTGTACTACCAAACCTTCGAGGACCTGGATTCCTATTTGCAAGATCTGTCTTACAATACAGATCACTGCATGACATATGATTGTGGGAATCAGGGGACATTGTTCTCTGTCCAAACATACAAACAACAATTCGCAACAGAATCTTCGATAGCAAGTGGCAGCCACCCGTTTTATGGCTCTCCTTCTACTCTCAGTTTCTCATCTAACGAAAGTTCCAACACTCAGCCTGATTCTTTATCAGAAACAAATAATCATACTCAGAATAGCTTACCTCTGGCTGTAAGCACTTCTAATCAACTCGCAGTCGAGTCTCTGTTGTCAAATAAAGAAATGGAGACTATGAGCTTTAAGCAGATGCTTCTTGGTTGTGCAAAAGCTGTAGCAGAAAACGATCTAATGACTTGTGAGTTCTTGATGTCTAAATTACGGTTAATGTTTTCAGTTACCGGGGACCCGTTGCAGAGATTGGGGGCTTACATGTTAGAAGGATTAGTTGCTCGATTATCCTCCTCAGGAAGCTCGATTTATAAAGCCTTAAGGTGCAAAGAGCCGACGAGCTCCGAGCTCCTCTCCTACATGCACTTGCTCTACGAAGCCTGCCCGTATTTCAAATTTGGGTTTTTGTCTGCTAATGGGGCTATTGTGGAGGCCATGAAAAATGAAAACCGGATACATATAATCGATTTTCAGATCGCTCAAGGTACCCAATGGATCACTCTCATCCAAGCTCTAATCGCACGGGCCGGTGGGCCCCCCCACGTACGCATAACCGGGATAGATGATTCCTTTTCTGCTTATGCGCGTGGAGGCGGTCTCGAAATTGTGGGCAAGAGGCTATCGAGGCTTGCAGAATCGTGCGGAGTGCCATTCGAATTCAACGCCGTGGCGATGTCTGGTTGTGACATCGAGACGAGACATCTGAGGATCGAGCGGGGAGAAGCTCTCGCGGTGAATTTCGCCATGATGCTGCACCACATGCCCGATGAGAGCGTCATCGTTCAAAATCATCGTGATAGGCTTCTGAGGATGGTGAAGAGATTGTCCCCTAAGGTAGTTACTCTGGTTGAACAAGAATCGAACACTAATACAGCTCCTTTCCTTCCTCGTTTTGCTGAGACTCTCGAGTATTACTTGGCTATATTTGATTCGATAGATGTGGGCTTATCGAGGGATCACAAGGAACGAATCAATGTTGAGCAACATTGTTTAGCTCGGGATATTGTCAATGTTATAGCGTGCGAAGGGGTGGAGAGAGTGGAAAGGCATGAGCTTATTGGAAAGTGGAAGTTGCGGTTTGCTATGGCCGGGTTCAAGCCGTATCCTTTGAGCTCGTTTGTGAACGCTACGATCAAGACCCTGCTCGAGAATTATAGTGAGAAGTATACTCTTAACGAGAGAGATGGGTGTCTCTTTCTTGGATGGATGAATCGCGATTTAGTCGGATCTTGTGCGTGGATGTAACTTTGTTTTCACTAATGCTAAGGTAGATCCTTTCACTTTCGTCTTTCTTTAAGTTGAAGAGAGCGGGTATTGACACCAGGGTATTCGCTCAGTACACCCACTTTACAGCTATATGTAATTGTACAAGGTGCTAAATACGTTGTCCATATGGGTGTATTGAGCAAAAGTCCGGGTGTGAATAACTGGGCCTTAAGCTGAAGCATCTGCCATGTTACCTGTTTGTCGATCTTTTTTATGAGTCCTGTCTAGCATAGAAACACGTTTTATGATTTCGTTTCTTGACTCTACTGGTGATTGCAGTTCAAAGTTGTACTTCTGCGTTGAGAGGTCATCAGATTAACATATGCAGATGAACGAGGGAATGAAACGTTTGTGGCGTTGTTCTAGTTAGTGACTTAGTTCTGAGATCGAAAAAAAGGTTGAGGTTCTCAAGAGTAGACACATAATATGTATGTAATGTTGCTCTGAACCATATATAGGTATATCATACATGTTCTACAGGCTACTGCAGATTTACATGTATACTGAATTACAGTGGTGTTTGATGTAATAGACTAGGTGTAGCATGAATAAAATCTTTTCTTAATCGGAATTCTATAATTACCTTAATGCCTACTTGACATAAATGTATCAAACATGCCAAAACAGTGTATCGGATTAGTTTTTTCTGTTTTATATTGCATTAACGGATCTTCGTTCAACATTTCTTATAATTACCACACAAGTTATGAATAAATTCTTCTGCGAGGTTTATGACGCGAGACATTTTAAAGTGACAAAAACTCATATGAGACGGTCTCATGCATGAGACGGGGTACAACCTAGCACAAATCACACCCACCCCTCTCAAAGTGTTAAAGCGTAAATGCCCAAATTATACCCCGTCTCACCATGAGACGGTCTCATGCAAGTATGACTCTTTTAAAATTGCAAGTAGTTGACAATATTTTATAAAACTTGATTTTCATTTTATGGATACTTGATAGATTGAAATGTTTCTGATTTATGAGGCTTATATATTCAAAAAGTAATTTATGTTGTTGCAATATGGTTATGGTGTGAGCATTTGTCATTAGTAATTTAGGCTTAATTATATTTTACCGTATGAATATGATTATTGTAGGTTTTTGCAAGTGTACGAAAGAAGGCGTGAGCATTTGTCATTAGAAACTCAGGTTTGAGGGGGCTTTTGCAAGAATTTTTATATAGTCACTTAATTGTATGTATAAATAATTTAGAATATTTTTTTATTAGATTAAATAAGCTCTCCAGAGCAATAAATTAAAAATTGAAAGAGGTTGCTTTTAATAACTTATGAACATTTTTTAAGTATTACTCTTTTCGTCCACCAAATCCTATTCTCAATTTCCTTATTTGTTTGTCCATCAAATCTATTTCCATACTTTTTTATAGAAATATACACTTTATCTTTAACCTACAACCATCCCCTTAATTACTTGATGCAGCACGGAAGACGTGATACTGAAAAATCTTCTCAATCTCCGTTGATTCCCATAGGAATACCGGCAAAGAGGAAATAAGAGAAAACCCTCTCAATAATATTTTACTTTCATCAAAAGCTGTTTTACAATAATCTTAAGACTCCTATTTATAATCGAAAACTAGGGTTTTAGGCATGTACGCCCTAAAAGCCCGACCCACTGATAATTAATTAAAACGTAAATAAAGCCTTAAACTATAAAATATAACAATACAATATTATCTTCATTATTCTCTCTCTTTGAAAAGATTCGTCCTCAAATCTGAAATAATATTATCTCCAGCAGCAGTAGAGGCGACAACATGCTCATCGCCAGAGAGAGCAAAATAAATTAACTCCTCACGTTCTTTGACTTCAAACACATCAGCGGTACGTATTTGACCCAAAGTCTTGAGACGGTAAGCATGTAGAGTTTTCAAAGAAGTACAAAAATAACTATCATTATTAATGAATAAATGATAATTGTTAATTGAAGGTCCATAGAAAGAATTAAGAATCGGAGGCCCAAAATTCCCAAAACAATTCGGCCCAAACGTATCATTATATAAATTAAGTCCATCAAACTCGTGTGTCAGACCCAACATTACAATTAAACTCACCAAACCCAACTTCTTTCAATTTAGAAGCTAGCCCATTTCCTGGTTGCAGTCCACATGGTTCGTCCGGTTGAAGAAGCCCACAGTGTGGGAGTAGGGCATCAACACCCAACTTTCCCAAACTGCTTCCAAGGGCTGCCGCAGCAAGATGCAGAGCGCCGCTAACTTTCCTTGCGGAGGCACAAAACATTTTTTGGTGGTCGAAGGCGTCGCGGGAGAAACCGTGGGAGGCGGCGGGGGGTGCAAGTGTGGCGATCGAACGGTGGATGGGAGGTGTCGTCACGGTAGTTGTGATTGATGGCGGTGGTGAGGGGGTGGTTATGTGGCGGTAGGTGGTGGCGGATGGGGCGCGGGTCGAACCAGACGCGGTGGTGCGATCTCGGCTCCAAATGATGATGGAGTGCGGTGGTGTGGAATATGGTGCGATGGCGGTGCAAAGTGAAGGTGATGATGGAATAATGTGGTAAACAAGCTGTGTGACAGGGGCAGGATCTAGATCCGGTGGCGGTTCTGTTGCGGCAGCAACCAGGACGGCCAAAACTGGAGATGGTGGCGGTAACCGCGCCGTCAAAACCGGTTTGTGTTCGTCTCGGTTTGAGTTCGTCCCATTGACAGTAGCAATCGAATATTTCTCAATCTTAGTTGATTCCAATAGGAATACCGGCAAAAAGGAAATAAGAGAAAACTCTCGCAATAATATTTTAATTTCATCAAAAGCTGCTTTACAATAATCTTAAGACTCTTATTTATAATAAAAAACTAGGATTTTAAGCATGTAAGCCCTAAAAGTCCGACTCCACTAATAATTAATTAAAACGTAAATAAAATCTTAAACTATAAAATATAATAATACAATATTATTTTCATCATCACTTCAATTGTCATTTTACTTACCCGCAAACAATCACTTTATTTATAAATGAACTCCACAATATCCTATAATATCTTTACTTTATCTGCTTTATCAATTATATCTTTACTTTATCTGTTTTATCAATTTTTTTAAATGTTGTGCTTAAAAAGTGGGAATAAATTTTGTGGATGGAGAGAGTATTAATTTTTTTTGCAAACGTTATCAACTTTTTTCTTGAGTTGTTTTTATAAACACCATCAATTTCTACGTACTAATTTTAATCAATTTTCTCATAATTATTAATTTTAATTACTTTTTTAAAAGGATAATTTTTTTTGTAAAAATCCCCTAAATCTTGCTGGTTGCTTTCAGTTATTTTTTTTTTGCGTCATTCCATTTTTTTCTATGGTCTACTGTACAAATTTGTATAGATACAAATCAATCAATTTAGGAAGAGTCAGTGGATTAGGTGGTCAAAAAGGGGTCAAAAAGGGTCAAAGATAACTTAGATAAAGCAAAATTAGGTCTCAATTAAAATTTATATATATACAAATTTATATCCTAAACTTTATCTTTTTCTATTAATCCATTGTATCCTTAGACCCAACGAAATGGGAAAATACACTATTTTCTTTTTTCAAAGGTCTATTCCGACTCAAGTAATACAAAATACAATCAGACAAAATAATTTGATTTTATTGAGAGACTCTCCTAACTATACTATGTACTTCACTCTATATTTTAAAAATATATAACTTGTTGCATTGATAAGTGTAATTTTTTCACATTAATATGTCTAACTTGTATTCATAAAATAAATTGCACGTTTTAGTATGAAAAATTAAATGTTTCAATATAATAAATTGTATCTTTCTAAAATATACAATGAAGTGCACGATGCACCTGATGCATACAAACTTAGCCGATTTTATTAATTCATGAATTATATTCATCACACTTTTTAAGTAACATTTTAATTAATGAGTGTGCCTCCTGTGCACTCGGTGCACCGTGCATTCCATATTGTATTTTTAAAATATATAAATTTATTACTCTGAAACGTGCAATTTAATTTAAAAAAAAAACAATTAATACTCTTGAAATATATAAATTAATATACTTAACCAGGTGGCTTAGTTTATCCGACCACCCGTTTCTCATTTGAGTGGGAGACCAGATTCATTTGAGGAAATTGGAGTATGAGATTTATAAGGTTCGATTTCCTTTGGGAACAAATTGGAGTATGAGATTTATAAGGTGGCTTGGTGAATTTGTGGAGTGTTTTGGTGCTTGGTGTACTAACTCTAACAACTAATTTTTTCCGATAAAAAAAATAAAATTAATATACTTCCGAAAAAGAAATATATAAATTAATATTATCAACTTTTAATTTTTCTGGATTTATTATAAAATATTAAAATTTACTTATCCAAAAACACAATTAACGCAACATCCGAATTAAGATACGGGCCAACCCGCTCCATCCCACTAAAAAATGCGCCTTAGTGGCCGACCTATCTGGGGATATACTTTTTTTTTTTTAGCTTATCTGGGGATATCTGATACTCATACTAGTCCAACTAAGTTAATGCCTATAAATAAATCATCTTATAAATATAGGGTCCTTCTGCCTTTTCGAATACTTTTTGCTCTGCGTTTCTTTTCAAACTTGCTCTCTTTCACCAAAACATCCATAATCTTCATCTATTTCACTACACGGTAAAATCTCTCTCTTTTTCTATTTGTTCTATTATGCTGATGAATTTATTCGATTGTGTTCGGGAAAGTTAAACGAGATTAATCGTAACGTATTTATTTATTTGAATTTCCGTTATTTGTAATTGGGGAAAAATCTTCTTTACCCATTAATAATGTATGTAAACTGCTTTGCCAAAAATAAAATTCCTGTTTTCGAAGTCCTTTCGAGTTATTTATGGCTTTATTGTGCAATTGCGGAATATTAACGAATCTTTGCTATCTGGAATAAAAATTAAAAAAAAGGATCTGCTAACAATTATAACTGGTTGTAATTTATGAATTCTACTATGATTTAGGTACTACGTTTCAATCGAACTGCATATTTAAGATTTTTTAGTGTGATGATTCAGAGAGATCTCTGATAGAGTGATAGTTTGGGGATGACAATTTGTGTCATCATGTCGTGTTTCGTGTTGACACGACAACTATACGAACACGATAAGCGTAAACACGAACCAGTAATTTTTATTTCCATATTGATTTCGTATCTTATCCAGAATTGCCTCATCTACTGATAGTAGTGGTTATTATTGCTTGTTGTTTCCCTATTTTTTAGTAATTATATTGAAATTTTCTCAAATATTTTGTTTTATTTGCTCAGAATGGGGTCTGAAATAAGTGATCAAGATAGGGAGCCATTTGTGGAAGTTGATCCGAAGGGTCGGTATGGTCGTTATGCTGATCTTCTCAGCTCTGGAGACGTGAAGAAAGTGTATAGGGCATTCGATCAAGAAGAAGGGATTGAGGTAGCTTGGAATCAAATTAAGCTATGCAACTTTAGCAACGATGAAACTTTGATCGACCGGTTCTACTCTGAGGTTCGGTTGTTGGGGAGTTTGAAAAACAAGAGTATTATTGCATTGTACTCAGTTTGGAGGGATAAGGAGAGAAGTACTCTTAATTTCATTACAGAGGTGTGTACTTCCGGGAATTTGAGGGAATATAGGAAGAAGCACAAACATGTTTCGATCAAGGCTTTGAAGAACTGGTCGAGGCAGATTCTGAAGGGATTGGATTACTTGCATACTCATGATCCTTGTGTGATTCATAGGGATCTTAATTGCAGCAATATCTTTATCAATGGAAACACGGGATTGGTAAGCCAAATGATCAACTCTCTTAATTTCTGCAATATCGTTATCCATGTATTCATTCGTTTTTGTTATTTATTAATCATATACACGCCCCTAATGAATCAGAAAATCTTAATTAATGTGTATTTTATTGTGTGTTGTATGCATGCTTGAGTAAAAGCTTTATGCTATGCTGTGAACTAGTGACCTTTTGGATGTGATTTAAAGAGTCTTGTATTTTCTTTAGGCCTTATTAACAATTTGTTAAAACTTTGACTCATGTAGGTAAAAATTGGCAATTTTGGGTTGGCAACAATTGTTGAGAAAAGTCATTCAGCACATTCACTGCTTGGGACGCCAGAATTTATGGCACCGGAGCTCTACGATGAGGACTATACGGAAATGATAGATATATATTCTTTTGGCATGTGCTTGCTGGAGATGGTGACGCTTGAATTGCCATACAGTGAATGTGACAACGTTGTTCAGATTTACAGAAAGGTGACGTCTGGGGTAAGGCCTCAGGCCATGGACAAGGTCAAGGATCCAGAGACGAAAGCATTTATCGAAAGTTGTCTTGCTCAGCCAAGAGCTAGGCTGTCAGCTGCTGATCTTCTCAAGGACCCCTTCTTCGACAAATTTTTTGATGATGATGACGATAATGAAGATTTCAGCAGGCGACTCAAGTTTAGTTCGTAGTATCACAAACAATGGCAGTTTGATGTGTTTTTTTTGAATGGAAAACGTTGGAGAGGGGATGCTCTGTAAATAGATTTGGAATTAGCATGAGGTACTCTTTCTGTTAATAGTAGATGGTTTTCTTGATTGTTGATAGTATTAATCTTGCTTAGTTAGATGTTTGTTTCTATAATATTTGATCATTGAGGATTCAAAGTAATCCATCAAGGATTTTCTTGAGATATTTTGCCGCCTTACCTAATATTTTGGTACTGGTTGTTAGAGATTATATGTAGGTTTTTGTGAAGGATTTTAGACAAAGATATTGACGAATAGGGGTAGGGAAAGAATCCTTCCTTATTTCACCCTACATTTTTTTTTTTTTTTTTTGGTGATAGAGGTGATTCTGTCTATGCAAAATCTTTGCTCAGTGCTCTCTTGAGGGAGTTAATTTGTACCTATTTTAGGAGTAATATTTTAATTCAATTTGTTTTTTTTTTTTGTCATTTTTATTTATTTATTGTGTACACGCAATAGCCAAATAATTATTTATGGTATATACACATAAAGTCCCTTGATTTTCGGGAACCTTAATTCCTTGTAATCAAATTAAATTAGATTTAGCTTTTCATGAGTTTACGTTCTTGACTCTACCGGTGATTAATTGTAAAGTCATATATATATATATATATATACACTAGAGCTTAGTCCCGCGAACCTAGCATGTTGAAAGAAAAAATATATATGTAAACTAAAAAATAAAACTTGAATACTTTTTATAATTTAATATTTTTTATAATTAAAATTTTTTGTAATTCACAAAATATTAAAAATAAAAATATAATCCAAATATAAATGAATTGAAATTAAGTTTTTTATACTCGATGACTATATAAAAAAGTAAATGCGTGCACAAATATACATTTAAAAAAAAAGTACTTCAAATTACAAATTTCAAAGGATTTTTTTGTAAACAACATTTATTGTATACTTGTATGGCCTCTCATCCAAACCGAAAAACGTATAATTGTTAGTGTAGGAAAATCGACTTGGGAAGATATAAACCTACATTTGAAAGAGATTGACTTGACTTTTATTTATCATCATCGCAACACATAATAGAATTGAAAATTGTCTGTTTTAAACTTTAAAAACAATGTTTGTTCCGATTTATTCAATGTCATTCTTGTGACGAACATCTTATTCCTAATATTTCTTCATGAAATTATTTCTGCTTTAAGAATGTGATTTTCAGGTCTTGCGGCTACCAACATCATGCTGTTGCAGAAACCTGAACTTTTATCAATATTTTAAAGAAGCATTATCGACACTCCTTCCTTCAAAATCATATTTTATATGTAAAATACCAAAAAAAAAGTGTACTGTCTAAATTACATTTAAATTGAAATTTTGCAGAGTAGTTATATTGTATGAAATAATATAAAATTTCATTTTATCTTTTTTATTATATTTATTAAGTATTTCCTTCACAAATATGATAAGGAATATATTCTTAATTCTATCTCAATAAATAGAAAAAATTATGGTAGTTGACTTAATTAACAAATAAGATAGAAATTTTATAGAGGTAATGCATCTTCAATCATGCAATTGATAATGCTTAATTGATTTAGTTATTTATGTTGTTGACCAAATTTTAGGTTGTTTTGACAATTATCTAAGTACATAGATATGTAATTTCTGAATTTATTCAAATGGTACCAAATTAATATTCAAATTTAATCAAAATTCATCACTCCACACATGTCGTGCGTATTGATCTCAAGTCAAAGGAGTATCACATCGCTCCCACTAACCGAGACACGCGTAGACACATATAGTGAAACTACATAAAACGGTTTCTCGGATGGGTATACCAATACACTCTAAGGTATTTGTGCATTTCTATAAGATTTAGCAAAGTATTTCCTAAATTGGAAAATACTATTAAGAGCAACGTGATAACCCATAAAACGTAAGAAAATTATATCTTAAATGTTAAATCTTAAATAGGAACAGGTCAATTTAGATTTCTAATTGATTTGTTCTATAATTAGATGAATTTTATTTTTTTGAAACCATAATTAGATGAAATTTAAATTTTCTATATGATTTCATCTAAAAGTCCGTCAGATGAATTTATTATAGTCCATTAGATACCGGGGTGTATAGACAATAAAATATATTTACTTATTATTTGCATAAATCATGTAATTCAGTTTTAATTGAAATATTGAGAACACCTTTATTAATCAATCAGAGTAATAATAGAGATGAAACTTAATTTTCTTCAATCAGAGTAATTATATGAAATATTTAGCTAATAAGTTTACTTAAAATTAGGATGTAGATAAAAAAACAAAAAAAAATCTAGAGCTGTTATTGATTTACCACATTTTATTTTATAAGAGAGATTATTTTATTAATAATTGAAAGATATATATCATAATAGAATTAACTGTAATATTTTTGAGATAGTGCATATATATATACATCATTAGAGTGTGCGATTAATTACTGAAATATTGGGAATTTATGTTTTTCGAATTGTAATTTAAATTAACTGTCAATATTTGAATAATCAGCTTTACCAAATATTATACTCCCTCCGCCCCGTAAATACTTGCACACTTTCCTTTTCGGGACGTTCCACAATAACTTGTACACTTTAAAAATAAAAAATCCCATGAACTTCATGCTTACAATATTTATAATTTTACATAAAATGTCATTATTTTTGTACCACAATACACACAATTCAAACTATTTATTTTATACATAAAAATTTACAAAATTATCCCTAAAAGACTCACTCATTACTCCAGCTTTTTAATTTTGTGTGTCAAACCGGTGCAAAAATTTATAGGACGTAAGGAGTATAAAATAGTAACTTCATTTTAATAAACGAAAATTTTATATATTACTTTAAAATTAAAATTAAATTATATTTTATACTAAAATAAAATAAATTATAAATAATATATATATATATATATATATATATATATATATATATATATATATATGTATTGTTAATTAAGTCAACTAAAATAATTATCATAATTTTTGCTATTTATTGAGATAAAATTAAAAATAAATCTTAGCATATATATATTTGTGAAACAAATACTCTCAAAAACTTTAAAATAATGGATATCGATGCAAAACAAAAATGTTGATTGGAGCTGAATCTAACATAATCCAATAAACATATATGACAATAATATTTCTATTAAAATAATGAATCAATTTAAATTATGCGATAGTCATACTTAGTTTTGTGTATTCATTAATAAACGTATTTGGTTGACGTATAAATTGCAATGAAATATATATTTATTAGTCGAGTAATGAAGTAGATTAAAATTAAAAACTTTAATTTAATAAAAATATATTTATCTATTTTTTATTGATTGCATAAATAATATCATTAATCGTATAAAGTATATTAATATATTTAACCAATTGATTTTGTATGACTTTGCATAATATATGTCAATAGTTAGTTATAAGTACATGATTAATGCTATTTTTAAAAGGTAATGCTCTAAAATCAATACATGACACTATATCTTAAATTATGTATCGTTCAATTAATTAGTATTTAAAATGCTAATTGATATATAATTGATACGAAAAAAAAATTGAAGTCTTGTTCTGCCCTTGAATCGTTCAACATAATTTTTCATCCAACCATATGAACATTAATATTAGATAAATTCAAAGATATTATTTTTAAATTATGATCAATACATAGACACTTCAAAATATTGTCATTTTGCATGACGTTATATACTATTATAATAATTTTTTTTTAAAAATCAAAGTAAATGAAGAAAATGTAATCATTCTTCATATCAACCAATTCTTCATATATATATTGACTTGGATAATTAAAAATTAAACATTAAATTTATAGCATTTATATGACCTAAATTAAATTAGGTTGCTTTAATTGGTAATTTGGTATGCTTTGAAATTAAATGCATATCTTGTATAACAAATTCGTTCAAAATAACATATTAATGTTTGTATATTGATTTTTTTAACATATTTGACATGACATCTTTAATATATTGCAACATAAACTTTGACATGATATTTATGATAAAAATATGATAATAATAATTAAATATTATATTTAATTAACTAAAAAATATTGATATAAATACACATTAAACAATTAATACTTATAATAGTACTCATTATACCCAACATATACTAATTAATAATCAAAATATTTAAGAAATATTAATTAACCGTGCATGGCATTAAAAATCCAATACATAAATATAAACTGACAAATATTTTTATACATACATATCATACATAATTTTGTGTTTTCATTTTATATTTTCATAAATAATTTATGTAATATAGAAAAATATAAATTCAGGGCCTGAAAGCTGGTAAATCTATTAATTTAAGCCTTGAAAGATTTTTCCTATAGATTCAAGGCCTGAAAGATAGAAAACTATCAATACAGGTCTTGAAAGATAGAAACTATCAATTTGAGGCTCAAACATTTTAAGGCAATGTTTGACACATATATTTCATGTCTTTATTTTTTTATTTTTAGGGTTCAGGGTCCAGGGTTTACGATTCAGGGTTCAGGGTTTAGTATCAAACATGACCTTAAAATGTGTAAGCCTCGAATTAACAATTTCTATCTTTTAAGCTAGGCAATGATAATTTTCTATCTTCCAGGCCTTGAATCGATAGGAAAAATCCTTCAACCCTTAAATTGATAGATTTACTATCTTTCACACACACACACACATATATATATACACACACACACACACACACACATATATATATATATATATATTAATTTCAACATTCTCATTTACAAAATAATTGTAGACTTTTTTAATAATTTTTTTTATCATACCATAAAAACACAATTTAAATGTTATCACATCAGTTTTCATATAATTATGAAAAATCATATTCAAATTGGAATTCGAAAGAAAACTTTAAAATTCACACTAAACACACACAAACAAAAAAAACTCATCAAAATTAAAATATTGAAAGCTCACCAAAACATTAATATAAAATTAATTTTACATTAAACTATTGCAATATACGTACATATATATAATAAAATTGATTGAACTTCACATAATTGAACTAATTAACACATTTGAGTAAAATATGCAATGTAATATAATTGAACTAATATTTGGTACACCAATGTTATCATATTATGATTAATTGAACAAATATATTTAAAAAAATTATTAACAATTAGTTCAATTTAAACTTCATAAAAAGAGGAAATGTAGAATATTTAGAGAATGATTGTATGTGATTGTAATATTAAATATTTAATTAATTAGTCATCTCAATCCCATTAATTTGATTTGTTCAAGATTGTCATATTAAATACTTAATTAATAAGTTAACTCAAACCCATTAATTTTGGGTCAACTTGATATTTTTGGTAAATATTTATATAAATATAATGCCACTAATACACATTATATATTTAATTAATGCAAGAATATTGATATACAAAAATGAATTACATGATTAATACATATAGTATTAGTATGCACTATACAAAAGTATCAGATATTGAAAAATTACAAAAAATTACATTATAAAAGTACACCAAAATTAATTGTCATTGTTTGCATGCAATGTTATTCTCGTTCATACAATATACATAAATCTGATGAATAAATAAAAAAAAATTATTCATAACTTCGACGATACAATTACTGAAGAGATATATTTCTTACGATATAAAATCTACATACTAAACATTAGAAGAAAATTCTAAATACACTCTTCATCATAAGATGATAAATATATAATTTTTTTCTCGTTTACTACTAATTTTCTTCGTAAGCACAATAAATTAGATACCTGCAACAAAAAAAAAAGTTTTTTGAACCATATAATATAAACTAATAAAAAATATGAAAAGAAACAATGGTCTGCATCCTCATCCTGTTGCTGCAAAAAAAAAAAAAAAAACAATGGTCTGCATCGATTTGTGTATGAAAAGAAAATTAGAAAAATCATTACCTACAAATAAACCAAAGCTTCCTCATCCTGTTGCTGTAAAAAAAACAGTGGCCTGTATTGATTTATATAGAATTTTTTTTTAGAAAAAATATTACCTACAAATAAATGAGAGGAATTAAAAAAATCATTACCTACAAATAAATAAGAAAAATCATTACCTATAAATTATGGAGATTGGAAATTTGGGGGAGAGTCAATGAGAGGAAGAGTAGATGATTAGGGTTCCAATGACAATGAATGAAAAATGAATGTGAGATGTGATAATTTATAGAAAATGTAAGAAAAAATCAATGGTTGAGATTAACTTAAACTCAAAATAAATGAGATTAGAGAGATTAAAAATAGAGGCCTAAGACTTTGCCACATCACCTGCCACATCATTTTATTACTTGACACATCATCTTAGAGAGGTTTTGCAATATATATATATATATATATATACTTCGAGTTGAGCGGTGACTAGACTAAGGTATTAAGATGACTGAGGAATGGAACGTCAAGTGTCCTCCTTGTTCTCAAATAAATGTCACTAAAATTATCACAAAAATTATAAAATTTTGATTTATAATAATATTATTAGACAAGAGTTGGTCTCGAACTTGGATTGTTTGATCCATTTTATCCATTCAAATATATTTTTCTAACACATTAAACTTGTCCCGTATCATATCCTGAAATACTTATAAATATCCTGGAGTGCCCATAAATTAAAAATAAATTAGATTATTTGACCCATTTCATCCATTCAAATATATTTTTCTATCCCATCTGTACAAAATTTTATCATTAGACAAAGAAAAACAAGAAAGCTATTTTTGCAGAAAATTAATTTTAAATCGAAGATCCTACGATAAGTTCCATGCCACGAAGCTTTAATTAATATCTTTAATTTTTTTTAAAAATAAAATAATTAATACTATCTTTAGTAATTTTATATAAAAATATTTGATTTATTAAGAAAAACCTAGTTTAAAATAATTAACATCCATATATTCTTGAAAATAGAAAACAAAATCCTACAGAAGGGCAAAATAAAAATCCCAGAATATTCACTCTGAAATCATCCACTTAAGGAATTCAATCGTCATCATCTCCCAGACTCCCACCACAATTTAAAAAGTAAAACCAGATTGACCACTCATTCCCTTACATATACTACCTTCCCGTTCACCAAATTTTATTTCCACTTTCCTTATTTATTTGTCCACTAAATTCATTATCATACTTTTAATAAAAATATATATTTTATCTTTATCTTCTAACCATCACTTAATTATTTTAATTATTATTATACTTTATTCACAAACAATCACTTTATTTATAAGTGGAGCCCACAATACTCTATTGTTAGAGCAGCATTAACTAATACTATATCAAACAAGACTAATACTGTACCGCTTTAGAATTGATACTAGTTCTGCCAAAATGGAGTAATAAACCAGAAAACGAACTATGAACGAGAAGAAGAAGATTTACGTGGTTCAACTTAAACTGCCTACATCCACGGGATCAGGGCACCTCACTTTCACTATACGAACAAGCAATTACAGATTACACTCCACAATTCGTCTCAATTGAATCGAATTCACTCAACTCTCTCAAGAACCCTAAGTTTTTGTGTACTCTCTGTAAACCGCTCAAACAATGATGATGATAACTGCAATCGATCCCTCTAATGCTAACAAGTAAAACCCCTCAACTAATTCTGGTGAAATTCACGTGCAAGACAAGAGAATCGAGCTCGAAAAAATCTTTGTCTTCAAGCAAGGAAAAAGCAGTTATAACCGCCTTGGGTAACCTCGCAGCAAATTTACGAGTTGAGGCCGGTTCGGGCGAAATAACCCGGTTCTAGACGAATTGAACCCGGTTCCATAACAAACACACCACTTTTGACTTAGTTTGACCATCATACTTACTCAAAACTTTGAATTTGATCATCACATATATAATACTTTTTTCTTAAATGTTGTGCCCAAAAAAGTGGAAATAGATTTCGTGGATGAAGGGAGTATATGGCTAAGGAAGATGATATATATGGCTAAAGGGCTAGCTATTGGTACCTTATTATCACCTTTATAATACAAAAACTTAAATATTAACTATATGGATTCTTAGTTTGTTGTGTACTAGTTGCACGGTGGAAATGGACACAATAGTGACACATGAAATACGATAATAATTTTTACTAAAACATGCAGACTAATATGATTAATCGATACATAATTTGACTGAAACATAAAGTGAAATGTGAGACTGATTAAATTGATACTAAAATCCATGCACCAAATATATATATATAGATTTAACTTTTCAAATGAAGTCAAGTTTGTGGTTAGACTTTTAGATGAATACACCTTCACAAAATAAACTAATTCAAATAAAATTAAATACGTGAAACCTGTACATTGTAAACTGGTTATGTGTTTATAAACATGACCCTTAAGTTATTAAGGTTAATACTCATTCATAATATACTATGCATAAATATAATAATGTTAGTGTCTGTGCATAATTGTGGTGGAGTTCACCAAAAATCTACTCTTTAAAAAATCATCTCATATTGAATTTGATTAAATTGAAATATTGTACATATATAATTTAATATAAAATTATATAAATAATAAAAAATATTAATTTTCGATTTCTATTCAGTAATTTTATTACTCTTCAACATTGATATTTAATCGAGTTCAAAAAAAAATCTACTCTTACAAAAAAGACAAAAATTTATATAAACCTGGTTAATTCTATGAATTTTATTTTTAATTTATGGGTATTTATACCTATCCAGGATGTGATATAGCCTATGCATGAGTTAAGTTAAGTGGATTAGAAAAATGTGTTGAAATAGTTAAATAATCAAAGTTCATAGCATAAACCTGCTGGTTCATGATCAGAGATCAACTCTTAAAAAAAATCATATGATATTGAATTTGATTAAGTTGAAATACTGTACATATATGACATATTTAATATAAATTATACATTTTTTTTAATAAAACATTAATTTCCAATTTCTATTCAGTATGTTTATTGCTTTTCAACATCTAGATTTAATCATAATTTAATTATCACAAGATAACAAAAAGATTCACATAATTGAATCTGCACGTTTACTCTATATATATATTGAATTAATAGTTGTCCAATTAATTTGTGAAGAAACCATTTTGATCTCAAAGTCTGAAGAAATTAAGAGATCAAAAAACGGTTTTGAACCGGGCTCGCGCATTCCATGATATATAAATTAACATGACATGAACTCATTTCTCCCTCCTCTCCATTTCACAAACCAACACGCTCCAAGAAATGGAGGGCGAAGTACCGGCAACCAGGATTAGAGCGCGCGACAACACCGACGCCATCAACCTGGAGCAGAAGTACGACGTGATCATTTTCGAGAAAGAAATCCTGACCACCGTCACAACCATCCGCAAAAACGCCAACGACTGGCTCCTAGGAGTCCACATCCAAGATTTCCTCGAACCCTACCGCCTCATCGTCGGCCTCGACATCAAGCTCCACAATAACTGCATCGCCCTTCTCGTGCTCCTCGTCAACCGCAGATGCCTCATCTTCGAATTCACCCTCACCACCGTCGACTCAGTCCCCAAAACACTCAGACAATTCCTCTCCAACCGAAGAAACACGTTCGTGGGCATCGACATGGAGTCCAAGATCGCGCTGCTGCAACGAGACTACGGCCTCGCGGTCGGCGCCAGGCGCTATGATGTGGGTGCCCTCATGGCGGCGCGGTATAAAGATCGGCCGCCGGGTCTGCGAAACGCGGGACTGAGTGAACTGCGGATGGTTTTAGGTTGGAGGGACGTGGAGAGGCCGGTGGTGGCTGATGATTGGGATGTGGCGGAGCTCTCAAACGCTCAAGTGCATCGCGCCTGTATAGATGCTTACATGGCGTATCAACTCGGAAACCATCTCGTCATTCCAATTCCAAAAAACGTCATTTAATTAGATCGATAAGCCTGATTTTTTACTTTCTGCGTTTTTGTTATCATCAACTGTTTCTTTCTTTCTTTTTGCCATGGATGGATGAAGCTGGGATCTTGTGTATATAAATGAATGTTTGGTTAATGATTAGTTAATTTCTTGAATCTTGATGTTTCTTGTGGTCACAAATTGTAGCTTATCAACTCATGAAGAAATACAATATGCATGAGAGCTTATCCATCACCTTTAAAAAATGGGAGAAGAAGGAAAATGCCATTTTTGAATAAGACAAACAATTTTGCCCTCTTTTGGTGAAAAAAAACAATTTTGCCTTTTAGGGGTATGTTATTACCTTTTACCCCTTACTTTCTATTTCTTGAATTTACAAAATAAAAAATTACTAATCCTCCAAACCTACACTAACCCATCTTCCTAACCTCAACTAACCTATTTTCCAAACCTGATTATCCAAATCTCAACTAACCCATCTTCCAAAGTTCGAAATAAAAAAGAATTTGCAAAATTCATAAAATCATTTCTTTGTTCTTCATCTGTATTTTCGCCGATTACATTCCTCTGTCGCCGCCGGTTATTTTCTTTGTTCATTCCTCTGTCGCCGGTAATTGCCTTTGTTACATTCCTCTGTCCCTTCATCTGCTATTTTCGGGGTTTGAGGGCGAGAAAAAAATATTTCCGGCTCTATTTCATATGACGCTATTTTTGAGTTTAATGTAAGTATTACATGTTTTGACTCAATCTTTTTGGGCATTTATATTGACCCATTTGGGCATTTAAGTATTTGAAATAAATGGTGAACATTTAATGCTAGAACAGATTTGGGTATTTAATTGGGCATTAATTTTGTTGGACAACATTCATTTTATTGGGTATTTAAGTTAATTCGGCATTAATTTTGTTGGGTATTTATGTGAGCATTAATTTTGTTGAGCATGAATTGCGAGAAAGGCAAGGCATAACATATTAGTTTAGTTGAACAGATTTAGTTGAACAAATTTGGGTATTTAATTGGGCATTCATGTGCCTAAAAGTACAAAATATGAAACTTATCACTATATCTGTTGTATGTAAAGGTATCAGTAGATTTTACTCATTAAGTTTTAGATTGTTTACAGGTTTTTACAATTTAGAGCGAATCAATTATAATTCTTTGTCGGTTTTTTAAATTAATTATTGTTCTATGTTAAAGTATTACTCTTTAGACTGAAATGTATACACTTTAGAATGTGTGTTTTAATAATTCTGTTTAAGATGTGGTAATTTTCTCTAGAACCGTTTATAGTGTAATTACGAAATATCTTGAAAAAACCTACAACTGTAAACCATTCTCACTACCCTTTGTACATATTGTAGACGTCTGGAAGAAAATATTTGTTCATACATTGTAAAGGAAAATGGGATGGTAAATCATCAGACCGCTTTTCAGATCCATGATGAAGGTTATAGTTTAACAAGACTTGTTTCTGATCTAAATCACATTTTAAAAAGTGATTTTAATTTGGATGAGCATCAATTTTTTAGATTATTTCTTTGCATGGTAATCCATGGCATGCATTTATAGAAAATGATGAAGATTTGGATAGCTTATTAAGATCTTCTCAGACACCGGAGATTTTCGTGTCCTGTAAAATAGATGAACTGGATTCTGTTCATCATGAGAATGTTGTTGTTGTGGGTAGTTGTTCAATATTACCAACCAAAAGAGAGATGGTCTTTGTTTAATTGCTTGAGACATTTGATTCTATGAAGAGTGGGAATCTGAATGATAGTCATTTTAATGACATCCTTGAATCTGAAGTTAGTGAAAAGTTAGTTGACATTCATGATGATGATATGGATGGTTAAACTGAGCATTCGTTTGATGATTCTCTTAACATCGAGTCATTTGAGAATTTGTCAGATACTCCTCAGGAAAATCACACATCAACCACCCATCAACAGTCCATATTTGGGATGCCGTTGTCTTCAAACTACATCCCTGTAGCCGATGAAGATTTTATCCATAGTAATTGTAACAATAAGTTTGTGGATAGTGATGATGATACGGGTGATTCAAGTTCTGAATCATGTTCTGATTCATCAAATGATTCTCTTGATTACGAATCGTTTCAGAATGCGCCAAGCTCACCTACTGATCCGCATCCCGAAATGCATACCCCAAATTCAAAGCGTCCGTGGATCCTGCCAGGTATACCTTCACCTTCCACATTTCCTAGTGTGAATAAAGAGGATAACACTACTAAAATCTCTAATGGGGTACCGGGCATACTCAATTTAGACTGCATGTTTACTAGCAAATCAGAAATGTGCATTTATATTGGAATATACCATATGCTAAATAAAGTTGAGTACAGGGTTAAAAAATCAAATCCATGTTGATGGATTTTGAAATGTAAGTATCCGAATTGTGAGTTTCTGTTCCATGGTATCCAAAAAAATGATTTTTTCAGTGTTTCGAAGTTCAAATGTCACACATGTCTGAATGATCCAGATAAAAACTCCCGACGAAAGTTGCCCGAGAAAGTAATCGCTTCATTCTATGCTGCTGGACAACAAGACCCAATAATTGCAAAGTTGCCTAGATCAATTTTGAAGGATTTGAAAATAAATCATGGGTTGGATATATCGTACAATAAGGCGTTGACTAGCAAACATCTGGCTGATGACATGATTTACGGTGACTCTGATGGGTCCTTTAAGATGTTTCCAGCTTACTTGCATGAGCTGAAGGTTGCGAATCCAGATTCCATTTCAAAGATCGAAACTGACGAACAAGGCAAGTTTAAGTATGTTTTCTATGCGCTTCGTGCATCAATTAAAGGATTTGTTAATTATGAGAGGCCTGTGATTGTTGTTGATGGGACACATCTGAAGGGAAAGTACAAGGGAGTGGTGTTTGTAGCTGTAACCCAGGATTGCAACCATCATGTGTTTCCAATTGCTACATGTGTTGGGGGTTTGGAGAGTAATGAGTCTTGGTGTTGGTTTTTAGATAGGTTAAAAGACGCGATTGGCCATGATTATCACAAAGATTTGTTGATTGTTTCCGATCAACACAAATCAATAATCCACGTTGTGAAGACTATTTTTCCTGGAGCAAAACATGGATTGTGTTATTACCACCTTCAAAAGAAGTTAGCTCCGTATGGTAAAAAAAGTTGTACAAATTTTCCGGTAAGCAGCATATGAGCACCGTCCCTTCAAATACCGAAAGTAAGTAAAAGAAAAAGTAATTATGTTATTATTGTTGTGTTGTCATTATTATTATATTAATCGCATTGAAATATTTTTGTCAGAATTATGGATACCCTTGCACGCATTGACAATGGCAAGATCCTTAAGACTTTGGGAAATGCAAAACCTGAGCGTTGGTCCAGAGTGCATTGTAAGAAAAGACGGTACGAGTTCATGACTTCTAACTCGGCTGAATCTTGGAATAAATGTCTGAAGTGGGCACGTTGGAAACCTATTGTTTATGTTTTGGAAAGTATTAGAAGTCTAATTCAGAAATGGTTTCATATTCGATCTACTGAAGTCAATACCAGCGGTAGTGTATTATGTTCAAGGGTTGCTTCTCATTTGTCCAGAGTCTCTACGATTGCTGACAAATATACTATTAACGTCCTTACAAAACGTCGGTATCGTATTGTTTATGGTACTAAGAGTGACATAGTGGATTTGGCGAATCGTAAATGCAATTGCTGCTTTTTTAAGTTAGAAGGTATTCCTTGTACACATGCAATTGCTGCAATCAGGTAATATGTTGGGAAGAATGAATCTTTATGTTTCTCTGTTATGTATTAGTATGTTATTTTGAAAATAACCTTTATGTTTTACCATAGACATGCAGGTTACCCTATCAGTTTATTTGTAGATGATTTTTATAAAGATGATCGTGTATAAGGAATGTGGAATGATACAATAATGCCTGTACCGTCCCCTGATGAATGGGTAACGCCTGATGACATAAAAAGTTTTGTATGTGAGGCTCCTCCTTGCCCCAAGCAAGCAGGTCGTCCAAAAGAAGGACGAACAAAATCAGCACTTGAGTCTTCATCGTCGAACTTGAAGAAGAAGAAGAAGACATCTTGTTCGATTTGTAAAGACACAGACCATAACAACGCTGTAGAAGATGCAGAGTCATGAGATGTGGAGGGTACGCCTAAACAACCTAAAGCTCGCAGGTGTTCCTTGTGTTGGGGAACTGGTCATACGAAGAGGAAATGTCCAAAGCCGGCCGTACGTTGATTCTATTGTCCTGAGTGTGTTGACCTTGATGTTGGCATATATTTAGGAAGTGTTGGCACCATATCTATTAGGTATTGTGTTCTCAAAGCATTGATGTTGGAACTTGTAATAAATTGATTTTATCAGTTATTTTTTTTAAACCCGAGTGTGTTGGCCGTGATATCGGCATATAGTTGGCAACTATTTAGGACATGTTGGCACGTATTAAGCAGGAAAATAAGATGTGTAAACATATGTATGCATGCATTATAAATTGTGTGCGTGCTCAGGCATTGATGTTGGAACATGTAATAAGTTGATTTTATCAGTCTTTTTTCTTTTTACCCGAATGTTGATTACTTGGAACATATGACGTTAGTTAATATAAGTTTGTCACTTATAAAACAACGAGTTAAGATAACATAACATATTTGTGAATTTGGTGAATGATTCATAGGGAGAGAAATATGTAAACCAACATCCTGGACTGTGTTGGCCTGGATGTCGGCGTAGAGTTGACATATATTTAGAAAATGTTGGCACATATTAAGCAGGAAAATAAGACGTTTAAACATATGTATGCATGAATTATAAATTGTGTGCGTGCTCAGGCAAACATGTAATAAGTTGATTTTTTTAACCCGAATGTTGATTACTTGACTAATACATCTGACTTTGTTGGCCGGGATGTCGGCATGTAGTTGGCTTATATTTAGTGAATGTTGGCACGCCATGTATTAAGCAGGAAAATACGACATGTAAACATATATGGATTATAAATTATGTGATCAGGCATTGATGTTGGAAGTTGTAATAAATTGTTTTATTAGTTTTTTTTAACCCTGATGTTGATTACTTGACTAATACCTCTAACGTTAGTTAATGAAAGTTTGTCACATATAAAACAACGAGTTAAGATAACATAACATATTTGTTTAATAATTTTGAGGAAGAAAAATATGTATACATTAGAAATTGTCTGCTCATACAAATATAACATAACTGTGTTGGCCGAGATGTCGGCTTATAATTGGCTTATATTTACATAATGTTGGCACACCCTTTATTAAGCAGGAAAATACGAAGTGTAAACATATGTAAGAATTATAAATTGTTTGCTCAAGCATTGATGTTGGAACTTGTAATAAGTTGATTTTATCAAATATTTAATAATTTTGATGTTTACATGTTAGTTCATGCAATTTGTTAATTATAAAGTAACGAGTTAAGATAACATAACATATTTGTTTGTCCCGATGAAAAACCCATGAAATGCGAAAAAATCATGAAATGCATATAAAAACAGGGGTGAAGAAATGGTGATTACAGATTTTTGCATTTTAAGCTCATGTGTTGTGTTTTGCTTATAATCGAATGCATATGACAAGATAAGAACGTAAAGCAATAAAGAACACAACAAAGTATAGTGGTTCGGAGACTCAAGCTCCTACATCCACTCTCCCTGTTCCTAGGGAAATTCCTTCAAACTGGACTTATCACCCTCTCGGGTTCGCCTCTAGATATTTAACGAGCTCTCACTCAAACTAGACTTATCACCCTCTCGGGTTCGCCTCTAGATATTTAACGAGCTCTCACTCAAACTGGACTTATCACCCTCTCGGGCTCGCCTCGGGACTTATCACCCTCCACAAGATTGCCTACAGATGTTTACAGAGTTCACACTCCAACGAGACTTATCACCCTCTCGGGATTGCCTACCAACTACCTCTCTTCACCACTAGTTATCTCTTACGAGAATGGGGTTTGGGTTTGGTGTTGTCTCCAACTATGGTGAGATTTTCCCTTACATTTGTTTAGCCTCAATGCTAAGGTTGGGAAAATCTCTCTAAGCTTAGGATACATCGTGGGTTGCTTAGATTGGGTTTTAGAACACTCTTGAACATATTTGTATATCTACAGACTTGTGTTCTATGGTGGGAATGCTTGAATATAAGGCTCTTGGTTCTGTAGCATCTTTTGCATATTCTCCACACTTAATTTGATGGAAGATCTTGTATTTATAGTGTGGATTTGAATGTTACCATTGGAGAGAATCACATTCAAATCCATACTATTCTTGTAAGTTCTGCTTGACTTCTTGTTTGGTTGTCTTCCTCTCATTGGTCCACGTCAAATTTGAATTCTAACGGCTATATTCTTGATTTCTTCGCCTCGAGAATCATTAGAGTTATCTTGAGCATTGATGAGATTCGAGTCTTGATAAATTCATTGTGTCTTGAGATTCTCACGAGTCTCGGTGTCTTGAGAGACATCTTCGAGTCTTGAGGATCTTCAAAGTCTTGAGTTTCTCTCGAGCCTTCGGGTTTCTCCGAGTCTCGGGTTACTCGGGGGTTCTTGATTCAATGAGACTTCTCTTGGCGGACCTTATGCGTCGGGCATCTTGACACTCAGGTGGCCTGAGTTTAGTTCTTCGACTTTAGACATCGACCCTCGGTCACTTTTTTACTTCTTGAGCCTCGGATCACTTTACTTCTCGAGTCTCGGATCACTTTACTCGAAATTTATCGATTTCTTCTTTGCACGATCGATCGACTCGTTGATCGGATCAACACATCTTCGAGATCAACATATCGGGATAACATCGGTCATCATACCGAGTTAGCATATCGGGTTATAAATATCGATCTCGATCACGTCACGATCTCGTCGGTCTCATCGCTTTCATCTTCATATCGATCTCGATCCGTCGATCTTGATCGATCTCATCTCTGCTCCTCTTACGATTTGCAACCTTCTCTTACGATTTCTTTGTCTTTAGCTTTTCTTCTCATTACGATTTTGCGGCTCATCGGTTTAACTTTCGAACTCATCTAACTCATCTGATCTTCGTTCAGTCTCGTCTGCAGCCTCCTCTGATCTCGATCATCTACTTCTGATTTCATGCATTCCCCCTCAATCTATTCTTTCGTTCCCCCTCAACTTGTTATCTGTAAAATTAGCTTCAATAACACAAGTTGATAATGTTTTGACATAATTCATCAAAACTAAAATATCCCAACAATATTGGTGAATGATTTTTTATTTTTTGGTAGAGAAATAAGTATACCAACGTCCTGACTGTGTTGGGCATACTGTGGGCATGTAGTTGGCTTATATTTAGGAAGTGTTGACACTGTAATATCTAGACATGAAATTACATGTGTAAACATATTTATGCATGTGTAAACATATTTATGCATATGGATACGTAATATATATTGGCAATTTCCCAGTCTGGGGTGGCATACCAAATAATGAAATTACACAACTAAATTTAACACTTCAGAATAGTTGTTTGAATAGTCAACAACCAGATTTGTCCTAGTAGGCAAACAACTCCGCACAAAATGCTTTTCTAAACATCCCACACATTTCCGGATCAATGTGATCAAGTTCACGACCCGTGACCAGATATTCTAGGAACTGGATGCACATTATTCCACAGTCGCTTCTATCGATTGGTATTGGTGGAGTATCTCCACTTCTCTCTATCATCCAATGTTTTGATTCGTCCACCTGCCTAACCCAAATGTCACCTTGGTTACACAAGGATTGCAACATTTCTTCTATGTTTTGAATTTTTTTTATCATCCCTTTTGGCCAACAATTTTCTTTTGTGATTGGGTCATATACTACAATATTTCGTGTGTGGATGTTAAGCTGGTAAAGCACAAAATGACCCTTGGAGAATTTTGCAACACCATACACTGTCTCTGCCTTTGACCAGTGCAAGTTATGACCATCATTTTGAAGCTCATCGGTTATGCAATTCATTATTTCCTCATCAACTGCCCACCAATCCAAATTTTCATTCTGTTTTTGGCTTGACGACCAAGTGGTGTACATGTCTGTTAGCTTTTGTTGTTGAGATAATAGTTAAATTGTATCATATTACCAAATGAAAAAGGAAAATGAAGAAAAATATCAAAATCTAAATCAACTCAACGTACCCAGAAAAATCTTTCAACCACATTCCAGCTTTGGAGGAATTTATCAGGCCACAACTTTGACTTTTGTACAACGACAAGTAGTAGTGAATCGATTTGCTATAAATTAACCATAATCACAACTTAGTTATTAAGATAAGACTAATTTTAAACTAATCATATAAAAGCTTATAAATATATAACTTACCTCCTCATTCAGCCATCCAGTTGTTTCCCATAAGGAACTGAACCACGTGGACACGACCTTACGATTTTCACAAGTTAGGCCAGCAAGTATTTCTTCATTTTTCTTTGCCATCGTCCACCATATGTCAAATTACTGCATTTTTTTATCATCACATGGCTCCATGGGATCGTACATTGACAATATTGTATTGGTCCGTTTGTTCTTCTTTTGTTTTTTTGCAACACGGTGCATAGGGTCTGTGTATGGACTGAGAAGTGTTGGCCCCAGCCTCTTGCTATGCCTTGTGCTGTATTTAACCTCTTCAGTTCTGTCAATTTTTTTTTTCAATTTTCTTCTTCCCGTTCCTCCTCACCACTCTTTGTATCTCCAATTCCAAACCCACATTCCCAACATTCTCAATATTTTTTTCAGAACTTACATGCAACAACTCATTGGGAATCGCCGTTGTCTGTACAGTCTCGTTCTAACAATTATCAAGCTGTTTATTAAAAGCACAAATATTATAAACAATAATTAATTAACTCCCTGGAAGAACAAATATTTAAATAACTTACTATGATTTTGTTAACCGTCGTAGTATAATCGACGTCATCATGTTCAGAAAAGAATCCCTGATCGGTAGTTGGAAAATCATCATGCGGTGTCTGAAATTTGAATGTCAGATAGATAACAATGTACACCAACCATGAAATAATAAATGTAAACAACTCAACATCATAACCTGGAACTTGTCTTCTCCAATTTCATGTCCAACATCCGGAGACATTTCTACATCTTCTTGTATATCGTCCTGTCATTGGTTGTTTATTATTAACGGTTCAAATAAGGAATATGGATTACATTTATTAAACTTTAATACAAAAAAACCTTGGATTGGTGTTCTTCTTTTTCTTCAACTTTTTTATCTTCAACAGACGGTGACCCTGCATTCTGTTCTCGGCAATCTTCTGGAACTATTAGTCCAATATGATCCATTATTGTTTTCAACATTCCAACAATTGCATCCTGTTTTCCAGCAATCTCAGTCTGTCGAACTTTTATTTCGTCTATTTCAGCTTTAATACTTTTCTTAGAACTTGTGTTTTTGGTACATTCAGGCTTTGTTTCATGTTCATGGTCCTCCAATTCACTTTGCTCATCAGTATCGACAGTCAGTCGATGCTTACCTTTACTTCGTCTAGTTTTTTACTGATGTACGAGGTACAGTTGGAGGTGGGGGTGGTGGTGGATGTTCGGCTTCCCACTGCACAAAGCTTAAGTAATAGTGAAATTTCTTCTCGCATTTCGTTGGTTCCAACCTTTGATTCACATGTATCTTAATCTCGCACATAACATTTATATAGAAAAAATAATTAGAAATTGAAATACAAAATAATAACATAGATTATTTATAACATTAAATATGTTGAACATATTGCACATACATTCCGTTTGTCACCTGATGTTGATGATATGGATAAGTGTTTCATTATATCATTTTAATGTAACTTTATCCTTGCTTGCCCACCACATCATTCTCGGGTAATCCTTGTTTGTTTCTACAGTCCGGGATGCACTAAAATCACCAATGACAAGGATTGCTTCGTAGGCCCATGTCTGTAGTGCATGTACAAATCCATAGCAGTCTATATATGGCCTCTTCTGTTCGTCCAAGCATCTTGCAATCACATTTTTTTCCTCTACCCTTTCCATAATTTCACGTATATTCTTCACAAGGAATTCCTAAGCTAAACGTCCCCATGGGAAGTTGTTTAATACATTAAAATCATCTGCTAAGTGGATGTATTCGATGTCAATATTCTTACGTGTCTTGTGGCGAACAAGCAGCAACCCATAAACAATTAGTAACATGGCCAATTTCAACTTATCCTCCGATTCATTATCAATGGTCTTTTTGAATGCATTTTCAATATCTGATAAATATAGCGGCTTCTTACCTCGAAATATTTCACGGTAGAATTTTGAAGTACTAGGTAAGTAATTGTAGTTACCAAAACTAAGATCGGTAACCAATGAAAATTCTCGAGGGCCAAATTCTGCCAAACGGTCGTTGACATTGAGGACTATCTTAGACCTGCATTTGGTCGTGCCTTGTATGTACATAATAGACACGTATAGTTTCCCTTGAAATTGTATACTCGACAACTTCAGAAACTGCCCAAAACATGATTTTTTGATTTTTTTTCTATTTTGTACCCCTAAACCATTCCTTATTGTCGACACAACTTTGTCGATATCAGCTCGAGTGTGAACTCTTGCAGAAATACAGTCATTTATGTCAAACATGGCCATTATTAACTGCAACATGTTACAAATTAAATTAACAAATTGTTGTATGTAATTTACTAGGTGCGGAGCCAGAATAAACTTAGCATTGATCTATCATACCTAAACTACATTTATAATACATTTTACTATACATGCAAAAATTATCTAGAGATAATAAAATTTTACTATACATGCAAAACTAGCATTGATCTATCATACCTAAACTACATTTATAATACATTTTTAGTAACTTCCTTTTAAATATACAACAACATAAAATAAAGAAAATGAAATTTTTATGTTACAAATATATCATATCAATTTCCTATTAAAAATATAATATGTTATAATGTTGGCATTAATAGTTAACAACAAAGAGTTATTTTAGTAACATCACACAAAAAATAAAAAAGACTTATTGGGTTAATTGCTAATAAATTATACTTATACATTTAAAAAATGAAGAAAAATAACCGTATGATATATACACACATATACAAGTTAAATAGTCATTTATTTAGTTGATTTTATTTGAGTTGTATTTGGAAACCGTTCCACCACTACTCCCTATATATAAACCGCTTATCATTTATTTTTAAAGGAAGAATTGGAACTGTTCACCTTCCAAGCACATTAATCTGTTTTTTGGAATAAAATTCGAAACTGTTCAACTACTCCTGTATATAAATTCTGCAAACGTATCAACTTCCTTTTCCACTATAAATACACAACCAATGTTTGCAAATTTTTATTCTCACCATCATATATTTTTAGTCAATAACTATCATTTCTCGTTCTTCAATTTTCAATCAGTTCAAATCAGTTCTATAATGGTAATTCACATTACTTATAGAATGTTTAGGGTTTATACTCACAAATAAACAAGTATCTGGTACATTTCATCAAATGCTTGTATTTGCTAACATTATATAGATCCATGGTTGCAGGATAAAAGACAAGTTTATCAGATGATTGGGGATGTGACAAAAAGTGTTGCCGAATTTGTGAAGCAGAACGAGGTTCATTTTTCTTTTTTAAGTTTTACATGTTTTATCGTACTGATTTTCTAACATAAGATTTTAAAACAATGTTAAACAGAAGAAGATATATGCTATTCAACTGATGAACGAGAAGATGAAAATGGCTATAGATCAAGCATTCGTTATGGATTTGAGACTCATTCGTTTGCGAATGAGGAGAGAATCAACCGTATCAGAAACATAAATTTTAAAGGTTGAGGGAATGATTGAGTTGGCGGAGGAACTGAAGGAAAAGACGGATCTTAATGTTGAGGAAATGAAAGGTTTGCTTAATTTGGGTGGGCGTAGTAATTAAGTGAAAGGTGTACAATTAATTATGTTACATTTCATATCTATTAATGAATTAATATAATTATTCGAGTACCGTTTCCATTTATTTTCAGTTTACAATTTGGTAGTATCAATTATAATTTATTTCATAAAAAATTGATTCCACAAGTGAAGCAAAACACTTTGCCTATTTATTTCATACTCAATGAATGATTATAATGTTCATAAACAGAAACACAATAACCCAAATACAAAACCTTAAGTTCCCCTGAACAATTTATTAGTTGATCTACATATTTCAAAAGGAGTTAAACCCTATTACCTTAAAATCCATCATGAAATCTACATAAATAACAATTTATCGATCTTTATCCACAACAGTTTGAATAATATGCTTATAACACGAACGACTGAAAAACGAAGTTCAATTGAGTCGTGGTTACCTTGAATTATTTATGGGCAATTAATGAATCAAATGGAATTGCCAAATGTTCATGTTTGAAGCCGAGAGCAGACCGCCACCAATTTTAGCTTACTCTGTTTGACATAAGACAAACACGACTCGGAACCGGAGGTAGATGATGATATGTTGAGAGTATGGCTAAAGTCATTAAACGGATTAACAAGTAATTTCGTTTTGGGCTTTATATTTCGGGCCTTGAACTTATAATTTTTAATAGGCCCATTGTTCAGTACCGTGTAAATATGGGCATTCACAGAAATTAGGAAACAATAGTAATTAACAATTTAATCATACGAAATTATAAAATCAATTAACCATAATGTAAATATAAATTACAAAATCTTAAAATACACCTTCAAATAGCTATTGCATATCGCTTTGTTGTCTTAGAAGCCAATCTGACATGGTTGGTTGTAATGATGGAGTTGGGAACAATATTGTTAACATATCTCATAATGGTTCATCAGAGTCTTTATAAGAATTTGACTGTTCATCCACATAATTTAAAAAACACCAGCAACAATAAATATTAGTTGACAAATATGTAAATAAAAATTATCTAAATAAATAACATATAAATAATAAAACACGAACAACTTACATCCAACCAAAATTCCCATATCTCTGTAGTCGCTACAATCGTAGTGAAATCTCTATCCCATCTGATCGTCCCTTCGTGTTTATCATCATGGACCAGCAATCATGCCTTGTTTTGAATGATGCAACTCGATGTGCAACATTAGTTGTGTTGTATTTTTATTTATTTTTGTAAAATTTTTGATTCAATTTCATAGTAACATTCATAATAGCTTGACTGTTCTCTATTGCTTCAAATTTCCAATTTCTAATTGAATTCTCATGCAAAAAATACGTAGCAAGTGCAAAGTCAACTTCAGGCGTCCATAAACTATTATTTTCGCACCTCTCAAAATTGTTCTTTAGGCATCCAAGACTGAAGCATTTTTTTTTGTGAGTACATTTGTGGTAGTGATATAAATTGAGACAAATATTAGGTATTTATTAGCCAATAGTTTTAGCCTTTGGTCTTTGGTTGTTGCCTTGGCCTTAACTTTACTACTGTTCGGGTGTTTTTTGAAACTAAGAGACCCATTAAAATCCAAACTGAGAAGGGAAACATCCATTAATTCAAAAGAAAATAAACAAATAAGCACAAGTCAATTATCGGGTCATTCAACCTGTCAAATCAATGTGCATAGGTGCAGTGGCGCAGCGGCTAGAGCCTAGAAAGCCGAACACTGCACACAATCTATCTATATTCTATATATTATTCAAATATGTTTAGCAAATATACACACACATACTCATCACACATGTACGCAAACTATACATACACAATGAAATTATGAAAATAGATACAACTTCCAAGATAATTATAATGATGACCCATCAACATCTGTAGCATACTTTAAGAAAATATTACATTATTATTATAATTTATGTTTTATAAAATAATATTCATAACAAATTGATGTTTAATTGATATTTTAATTTTTGTAAACAAATTAATAATAAATTTAGATTTTGAGTGCACTAAATATTATTATCATTGAAAAAACATACATTTAATTTACAAATGTATAAGATATACATTTGTCAACTATAGTTTATATTATTATTAACATTATGATAATAATAATTAATCAAATTGGTATAAAATAAACTGGGCACAGTAAGATATAACATAAAGTAAACAGTAAACATAAATTTTAATTTCCAACTGTAAACAAAAGATAACAGTGCAATGATTTTATAACATAGATAGCAAAATACAGTTTTTCCTTAAGCATTAAGGTTCAAAATATTCATCACACATGACAGATAGATAGATAGATCATAGATAGATATATAGATAGATAGGTAGATATATAGATAGATAGATAGATAGATAGATAGATAGATAGATAGATAGATACGGGAACAGTGATAAATCACATTTCAGAAATATCTTTCAAATGTGCATTGTAGTCATTTTCAGCCACAACAAGTTCTTCCTTTGCTTTAGAGAGTTTTGCAACCACATCTTCCCTTGCACTCTGACCCACTGCCTCGTCAAAGTCTGCGTCCAAGATTGTGATCCTAAACTGAAGGAGATGAACCTTCTCAAGCAAGACTGTAGCCTTCGACATCTTAAAATTGAGACGAAGCTTTTCCAACTTGAAAAATCAAAACAATAAAATAGATATTACAAGAACTACCCAATATAAATAATTCAAAGCAAACTAACATATTATTAAATAAACCAATACACTACAAAAAACTAATGATTTAACGAGGGTTATTAGAGAGGGGAAAAAAACCCTCGTTAAATAACGAGGGTTTTAACGAGGGATCAACTAAACGAGGGTTTTTACGAGGGCTAAACCCTCGGCAAATTCAACGAGGGCTGAATCCCTCGGTATTTTCATCGCCCAGTCAACGAGGGTTGACTCCCCTCGATAAAGCCATCGGCAAATTCAATGAGGTTTGTCAGCCCCTGGGTTAAAGCGTAACTAGGGCTTTGACGAGCGCCTCCCCCCCTCGCCAAGCCCGGTCTCTGCCGCACCTACAACGGCCTGCCCGAGGTCATTTACCGAGGGCTACTTCCCTCTTTAAATCCCTCGTCCCATTATATATAACACAATTTTCGCCCATTTCCTCCCTTTTCGCTCGTTTCGTAATCGTTGGAGAGGAGAGGAGGCAAAAACTTTGCCCAATTTCAGCAGCCTATTTTGTCCATTTTAAGGTAAGTATTAGTCATTTAATTATTTAGTATTAGTATTTTGTGTATTTAGTATTACTTGTTATGTATCTAGTATTGGCTGTATTAGCTTAAATTTTAATTTAATTTAGGTTAAATTTGTTTGATAGTTGTATATTTTAAGTGTATTTTAGCTTAATTTTACATATTTTAGTGTATATATATTATTTGTAGTGTATATTTTATCTTAATTTTACTTGATAGTTGCACATTTAGTATTATTTAACTTAATTTCTAGGTAATATGTGTATATCCATATTATTTAGTTTAATTCGTAGCTTAATTTAGTATTAATTAGTTTAATTTATCTTATTTGTGTATGTATAATATTAATTAGTTGTTCAATTATTTAATATTATTTAATATATTAATTACGTTGAATGTTGGAGTGGAGGGATTGATGTTGATGAATATTTGTTGGTTATTGCTTGTTGTATAGAACATGTACGTTCCGACTTGATTGATTTTAATTGATTAATTCGGAAATGGATGCACGTAGGATCTTGATTAATTGGGGAATACGATAAAATAAGACGATATTCTGTCGAAATTTTTAGGAAATAATAATTATTAATTAGGCTTTTGAATACTAATTAATTCGTAAATATTTTTAAACAAATAATTGATATGGATTATTCCATCCGTTTACGTTGGATGTATGGTCCTAGATTGATTAATGACAATATATCTCCCGAATTTTATAATGGACTCGAATCTTTTATAGATTTCACCACTAGTAATAGGTGTCCCTGCAATAAATTTCGATGTCGGAACAATAATACATATCATGACCCTGATGAGGTGAGAGAACATTTGTATAGAAATGGGTTCATGCCTAATTATTGCAATTTGATTTTTCACGGTGAGGAAATGTGGGGTCATGAATACGATTATCCGTCTGCTTCGACTTCACACGGGAAGGTTGATGAGACTTTTGCATCTAGCTCGTACCACGATATGACGACGGACTTAACCTCTGGTCCCCACTTAAATGTGGATGATGAGGCCCCTAATGAGGAACATCCTAATGAGCATGCTGCACATTTGTATAACATGCTTCGTGCAGCGAATCAGGATATAATACCTGGTTGCGAATCACACTCACAGTTGTCATACAATGACCTATTGCTGAACATTTTAAAACTGAAAATAGATTGTGTAAAAGGGGCTATAATCAAATGGTTGATGCGATTCATGTTCTTTGTCCGAATAGCCTCGTGCCCAAGAAATTTTCTGATAGCAAACAGCTGATGAGTGAGATGGGTCTTTCAGTGGGGAGGATTCATTGTTGTGCGCAGAATTGCATGTTATATTGGGGTGCAGACGACGAACTTAAAAACTGTAAGTTTTGCAGTCGGCCACTGTTCAAACCTGCTAGACGTGACGCGAATGGGCGATTGAAAAAGAATCATCCTTTTAAGGAGATGTTCTATTTTCCCATCATCCCTCGTCTGCAAAGGTTGTATCAGTCTAATGCTACTGCGAAGGATATGACATGACATGCACGTTGCTCGAACGACCACTCCAGTGTCATGCGTCACCCTGCAGACTCACAGGCTTGGAAACACTTGGACCAGTCGCATCCTGATTTTGCTTCAAAAATTCAGAACGTGAGGTTGGGCTTGTGCACTGACAGTTTTCAACCGTTTGGGGCGCATGGAAAACAGTATTCATCATGGCCAGTGATAGTGACACCGTACAATCTACCCCCGTGGTTGTGCATGAAGGATCAATTCATGTTTCTTACGGTTCTAGTGCCCGGTCCAAAGAATTCAAAAGATAAATAGGACGTATTTTTGCAACCACTGATCAGTGATTTGATGTTTTTATGGGAACATAGATTGGTAACATACGATGTTGCTACAAAGCAGAATTTTATGATGCGGGCTGCACTAATCTGGACCATCAGTGACTTTCCAGCTTACTCGATGTTGTATGGATGGAGCACAGCTGGAAGACTTGCTTTTCCACACTGTGCAGATTACACTGATGCTTTCAGTCTGCGGCATAGTCGCAAGCAGTCGTGGTTTGACAACCATCATAAGTTCTTAGGTACACGTCATCCATACCGAAGGAACAAGACTGCATTCAGAAAGAATGTAGTAGTTGATGATGATCCTGTTGGGATTATACTGAAAAGTATGCTTTTTACTTTGTATAATCGAAACTGAATTTCCAGACTTATTTACTGAAATAAATTGTTTATCACTGATGCTTTAAATATGATTGAATGTTACATATATTTACTGCATAACTGTTCAATAATTCGTACGTGTTACATTGTAGTTAATTTAGTGATACCAGATCACAGAAGATTAAATTAACAGTCCATTGTAACTAAAAGTACGCCATTCACGACCTAGATGGAAATGAACAACCCATCACGAAAGGTTGAGGTGTAAGGCTCAGATTGGTTTGTCTTGACCAAGAGATTACACTAGTGCATGACTGATGCGCTGAATAGGACCTGCAGGAGGATAAATTCTTCAGAACTGAACAAGGAAGAATTAGAACTCAGTGGTTCGTTGTTTCTTAACCTTCGTCCCTTAAATAGGATCACGTGGGATTGGTAACTATTGCTTTGACTTATTATGGGTAGCGAATCAGAGAGAGATTCAATACTTTTTATCTTGGGCAATATTATTAGTCACATGTGATTGCTAAGATTTAATACGAAGAATCGTGTGCAAGTACGCTTGTTTGATTTGTCCCCTTGTGAGGTTCATAAGCTTTATCATACCAAATCTTGCAAGTGGAATTTGTTTCCGGTATGGATAATAATGTTGAACCGTTCCTTGACCAAGGACAAAAGATATTAATTAACGGAAAGCTATTTCAGTGGCTTGAATTAATTAATGGGCTAGATAATCTTAAACACAGGAAATAATGACCAGGAGCCATATTGACTGTAATATGGGTTAAGATGGATAGTGCAATATTAATTATGTAGTGGGATTAATTAATATTTATGGGCTTGAATTATATTGTGGCTCAATATTAGATATTCAAGATCCATTAGAAGGTCAAATCTTAATTCTCCTAAAGGCCCCCTGAGTAGCCCAACAAATAGTCCAATAACTGAAAAGGTGATTAAAATAAAATAAATATTGTTGCTTATTTTTTCCTCTAAATTTTGAAAATTATGGATAAAAGAGGGAGGAAAGATTTTCTTTGAATTTTGTTATGGAATTAAGATATGTATTCTTGGAATACAAGATTATCTCATTAAATTCAAGAAATCTCCCACTTGGTTATTCATAGTGATATTTCGAAATTTTTGAAAATAGAGGGCAAGAAAGATTTTCTTGAAAAGATGTTATGGAAGATATGTATTTCTTGAAATTCAAGAATATCTCATAAATTCAAAAAGATCCAAATCTTGGATTCTTGCACACTGTATTTTTCGAAAATAATACCATATTATAGAGGAGGTGGAATTTTGTGGAATATTTTAATTATGGGAAAAAGAATATAGGAGATATATTCAAGATTTCTTGGTGATCAAGAAAAGTCTTTTCCCACATTGATTTTCTACTGAAAAATTCGACCATCTCCCTCCTATAAATAGGGGATGATTAGTTCATTCCCAAGTACAATTCCATGTGCTGGAAAAATTAGCAAATCCACAAAGGTGGTGCAACAAAGTTTATTTTTTCCTTTTGTTAATTGTTCGCGAGTATCCTTCCACCGGATTGTCGAGCAAGGGCTAAGGGAATACTTGGGAAGTCCTTTTGGTTAGTCCGTCCAACCGAATTCACTGCCATCCCGAGAGGTACGTTCACGTAAACCCGTAGATTCCGCATGTGTAGGTTTTACGTGGCTTTTTATATGCATGATATGTTGTTGCAATTATTATTTGAATTAATATAGGATTAATTCATGCTAGTAATAATTAAAGAATTAAATTTGTATTTAAATATTCACCCCGAATAGATCTGTGCAATTCATTCCCCAACAGATCCACCTCCCATCTTGACAGGTGATCAGATCCTCCAGCAAATTGATTTGATTGGCTTGAAGAAAGTAACAGATTTGGGTGAAGATGATGACAACAAAGGTTTACAATGTGGTTGGAAGAAGAAAAGTGTTTTCTGGGATTTTCCGTATTGGAGCTCATTGTTGATCCGACACAATTTGGATGTGATGCACATCGAAAAAAATGTGTTTGATAATTTGCTCTACACGGTGATGAATGTCGAAGGGAAAACAAAGGACACAAAGAAATCAAGGGATGAACTTAATGAATACTGTCGCCGACCCTCGTTGCAGAAATGTGCACACGCAGGAAAGTACCCCAAAGCTAGTTATTCCCTTGATAAGAAGCAAAAAGACATGGTTTGCAAATGGGTAGATGAGTTGAAATTCCCCGATGACTAAGTGTCCAACTTGTCTCGGTGCGTAGACTGGTCAAACTTAAAGATGTTTGGGATGAAGAGTCATGATTGTCACGTATTTATGCAGAGACTACTTCCAATTGTTTTTCGTGAGATTCTGCCGATTAAGGTTTGGCAAGCCATCACTGAAATCAGTTTGTTCTTCAAGGAGTTAACATCGAGGACTATTAGTGTAGAAAACATGACTTGGTTGGACAATGATATCCCAGTGATCTTGTGCAAGTTGGAACATATATTTCCACCAAGCTTCTTTAATTCAATGGAGCATCTTCCTGTCCATCTTGCATATGAAGCAAAAATTGCTGGTCCAGTACAATATAGATGGATGTATCCATTTGAGAGATACGTATAATCTATTGGACTCATTCAATTATTTGATAAAAAAAATACAATTTACACTTACCCATTCAATTGAATTAGGTATCTTCACAACTTAAAGTTAAGTGTGGGTAACAAGGCACATGTGGAAGGTTCAATTGCAAATGCCTATTTAACAAAAGAAGCATCAATGTTTTGTTCCCATTACTTTGAGGAACATGTGCTGACGAGGAAATATAATAGACCTAGAAGATCTACAGGTAATTTTGAATTGAAATGTTTATATTATGAAGCTATATGTGTCATTAACCCACTGTATAAATTTCATAATAATCTGATTTGTTTGTATCTGTCTATAAATTATCTACTACAAGGTGTCTTTTAAGGAAGTTTAACATATAGAAGTGAGTTGGTAGATTATTTTATTTAATCACCTAGTTAACTAAGAATATGAGCACTCCAAAAGGAACAAATTAGACTTGTTATGAGCATTGTAAAATACTATTATGATTCATTTTGGAGGTGTGAGATATTTACTTAAATGTTATTATAGGGTCCCGAGTAAAACCGATTTTGCGCGTGCGGAAGCGAAACATGTCGTGTGATGCATATAAAACAGGGGAGAGGGCAGAGTGATACCAAATTTTTCGCTTTTAAGAACGATGTGTGTTGTTTTGCTTATAACTGAATGCATATGACAAGTATAAACATAAAGCAGTAAAGAACACACGATTTTATAGTGGTTCGGACTAAACCCGCCCTACATCCACTCTTCCCTTTCGGGGCACCAACTTAACCGAACTTAACCTGCGAGACTTATAACCCTCACGGGATTGCCGATAGATGTTTACCGAGTTCACACTCAAGCGGGACTTATCACCCTCACGGGATTGCCTATAGATGTTTACCGAGTTCACACTCAACCGAGCCCAGAAATCAGAAACTAGAATCCCTAGTCTGAAATCTTGCGGTAATACAAACTTAACCTAACTTTTGGGTTTGGGTAAAGATTTGTATGGTTTCCAACTAGGTTGAGATTTTCCCTTACATTTGTTTAGCCTCAATGCTAAGGATGGGAAAATCTCTCTAAGCTTAGGATATAACATTTGTGCTTAGATCTAGGGTAGAACACTCTTGAATATATGCGTGTATTTCTAGCTCTGTGTTCTATGGTGGAAATGCTACATGATTTGGCTCTGTAGCTTCAATGGTGTTCTCACGCATTTTCTCACACTTCCACATTTGATAATGAAGGAAGAACTTGTATTTATAGTGTGGATTTGAATATTACAGTTAGAGAGAATCACATTCAAATCCATACTACTCAGTAGCTTTTTGCAGTTTTTTCAGTCTTGTCGTCTTCCTCTCATTGGTCCACGTCAAATTTGAATCTAACTGCTTTATAATCTTCGATTTCTTACGAGTCTCGGGATCTTGATCTTATTCGAGCCTTGAGGTTATCTGAGCTATCCGAACCTTGATTATTATCGAGCCTTCGGGTTTATCCGAGTCTCGAGTTTCTTGATTCAGCCAGACTTCTCTTGGCCGGACCTTATGCGATCGAGGCATCTTGACACTCGGGCTTCTTGAGTTCGGCTCTTCGAATGAGACATCGACCCTCGGTCACATTGACTCGAGCTATCGATTTCTTCTTTGCGATCCGTCGACTTGGTGATCAAATCAACACTTCTTGGATCAACACTTCAGGATAGCATCAGTGCGTACATCAAGGTTAGCATATCGGTTTTATCATATCTGATCTCGATCACGTCTGATATTGATCAGTCTCATCTGCTCATCTTCATATCTGATCTCGATCACGTCTGATCTTGATCACGTCTGATCTTGATCAGTCTCATCTGCTCATCTTCTGATCTGCAACCTTCTCTTCTGATTTGCTGGTTTTAACTTTTCTTCACATCTGATTTGCACAGCTCATCAGCTAACTCCGGAACTCATCTGGCTCATCTGATCTCGATCATCTTCTTCTGATTTCGTGAGTTCCCCCTCAATTTGTTCTTTCGTTCCCCCTTAACTTGTTATCTGTAAAATAGCTTGAATAACACAAGTTAATAATGTTTTGGCATAATTCATCAAAACTAAAATATCAAAACAATTTCCCCCTTTTTGATAATGATGCCAAAACATTTAAAATATATGCATTTATACAGAGATCGGGTTTTTGTTTTAAAAAAAGATCAGTTCAGGTGGTCACTTTGAAATTAGTGAAACTTTTGAACTACCCGCTCTGATACCACTTGATGGTATCAGTTCAGATGTTCACATTAAAAAACAGTGACCTTTTGAACTACCCGCTCTGATACCACTGTAGGTATCAGTTCAGATGTTCGCATTTTGAAAAACAGTGACCTTTTGAACTACCCGCTCTGATACCACTGTGAGCTGAATGTTCGTCTTCCTCTCATTGGTCCACATCAAATTTGAATCTAACGCGGCTATAATCTTGATTTCTTACGAGTCTCGGGATCTTGATCTTATGCGAGCCTTGAGTTATCGAGCTATCGAACCTTGAGGTTATCGAGCCTTCCGGGTTCTCTCGAGTCTCGGGTTTCTTGATTCAGCCAGACTTCTCTTGGCCGGACCTTATGCGTCGGGCATCTTGACTTTTCGGGCTTCTTGAGTTCATCTCTTACGAATTCGGACATCGACCCTCGGTCACATTGACTCAAAGCTATCGATTTATTCTTTGGCTCGATCGTCGGCTCGACCGATCAAATCAACACTTCTTCGGATCAACACCCGAGGATAGCATCAAGTCCGTACATCGAGGTTAGCATATCGGTTTATCATATCGATCTCGATCACGTCGATCTTGATCGATCTCATCGCTCATCTTCATATCGATCTCGATCATACGCCCGATCTTGATCGATCTCATCCGCTCATCTTCCGATCGCAACCTTCTATTACGATTTCTTTGGTTTTAGCTTTTTCTTCACATCGATTTAATTTCTCTCATCGCCTAACTCGGAACTCATCCGCTCATCGATCTCGATCATCTTCTTCCGATTTTGTGAGTTCCCCTCAATTTGTTCTTTCGTTCCCCTTAACTTGTTATCCGTAAAAATAGCTTGAATAACACAAGTTAATAATGTTTTCGCATAATTCATCAAAAACTAAAAAATATCAAAACAATTTCCTTTTTTTGATAATGATGCCAAAACATTTTAAAATATATGCATTTATCGCAGATCTGGTTTTTGTTTTTAAAAGAGATCGATTCGGTGGTCACTTTGAAATTAGTGAACCTTTTGAACTACCGCTACGATACCACTTGATGGTATCGATTCGAGATATTCACATTAAAAAGCGGTGACCTTTTGAACTACCGCTCTGATACGGCTGTAGGTATCGGTTCGAGATGTTCGCATTTTGAAAACTTGTGACCTTTTGAACTACCGCTCGATACAACTGTGAGTGAATGTTCGTCTTCCTCTCATTGGTCCACGTCAATTTGAATCTAACTTGGCTATAATCTTGATTTTTTTACGAGTCTCGGGATCTTGATCTTATGCGAGCCTTGAGTTATCTCGAGCTATCCGAACCTTGAGTTATCCGAGCTATCCGAACCTTCAAGTTATCTCGAGCTATCGAACCTTGAGTTATCGAGCCGCCGGGTTCTCACGAGTCTCGGGTTTCTTGATTCAATGAGACTTCTCTTGGCCGGACCTTGTCGATCGGGGCATCTTGACACTCGGGCTTCTTGAGTTCGACTCTTCGAATTCGGACATCGACCCTCGGGTCACATTATTTCGAGCTATCGATTTCTTCTTTGCACGATCGATCGGCTCGGTGATCAAATCAACACTTCTTCGGATCAACGCCGAGGATAGCATCGGTCGTACATCGGTTAGCATATCTGGTTTATCATATCGATCTCGATCCGTCCCCGATCTTGATCGGTCTCATCTGCTCATCTTCATATCGATCTCGATCACGTTTGATCTTGATCGATCTCATCTGCTCATCTTTTGATCGCAACCTTCTCTTACGATTTCTTTGGTTTTAGCTTTTCTTCACATCGATTTACCCAATTTCATCGGCTAACTCCGGAACTCATCGACTCATCGATCTCGATCATCTTCTTACGATTTCGTGAGTTCCCCCTCAATTTGTTCTTTTCGTTCCCCTTAACTTGTTTATCGTAAAATAGCTTGAATAACACAAGTTAATAATGTTTTGGCATAATTCATCAAAACTAAAATATCCTTGATTATGACTCAACATGTCTTTCCATGTGAATTTGCTAGTTTTTTCTTAACTAGAATTTCATTGAAGTTTGATTCAGTTAGTAGAAATATTTATAAAATAAAGGTGGAAATAATGTATATATCTGTTTAATTAGATTACAAGAGAAAGTGAAAACAATATGTGTACATTGAAACTTTTAAAGATTTAAAAGACTGAAAGTTAGATGAATGTGTCTAGTGCAGTGCGAGACAGTCGGACTCTGAAGGAGCTATCCCACCGCATCCAAACGTCAAGAAAGTGGGAAACACTTAATTACTTTTGTATTAGTTAGTTTAATTTGTGTGTAAGATGCAAATAGGCAGATCTTCAGATTTTGCTCTGTGTAGATTATGTTGTTTGGATTATGCTTTTTTGGATTATGCTGTGTGGAATAGCCAGGTCAACGGGCCTTGGCAGGTAAATACTGTGTGGAATTACGCTATGTGGAATAGCCGGGTCGACGGGCCTTGGCATGTACTCATTTCTTCATATCAAATGACTTTCATTAGTATATTAAATGTTATCCCACTGGGCTTCCTCTCCGGGGGAAGCCTTATGATGTTACTTTAACATTTTCAGGTCCTGATGACGACGAGACGGACGTTGACTGACTGGGGAGACTTATGTTAAACCTACTCAGTGTTTTTCATAACACATGTAAGAAGTGGATTAAATATTAGTTTGACCTAAATTATGGTTTTGAATTATGTATGATTTTCTATGGTAAGAGGTTGAATCTTTTGCAAACCACTAGTTGGTCTATTGAAAGGTTAAAATGATGTTTGAAATGTTTGGTTTCATAATTGCGCAAACATTGGTAGGTCAAGTAATCAAAACCCTTTAAAAGTGCTAGGATAATGTGCCGACCTTTTTAATATTAAAATTGCACGTATGTCGGGTCTGTCCTAAGTGAAATCTTATTATATTAAGTTATTTATAACATACTTATGTTCATGTTAACCTAATTTTTTATTTGTCTTATTTAAGTAAGTGTTTGACTTAGAAATGTGGGTAAGACACGAGTTAGGCACAAACAAGGTTAGACACTTAATACAACAATATATACGTATATATATATATATATATATATATATATATATATATTAAAAAAAAGACTCGTGTTTTCATAAATGTGGTCTGCCGCTTTAATCACTTTAAGTATAAAATTTAAATATTTTGAACGTCAAATGATTTTCTCCTAAGTGAGCGGCACAGTTTTTGGGGCATTACATTTAATTTTGTTTAATTTTGGAACATGGGAACATATTTAATTTTGGAACATTGACAACGAGAATTAATTTTTAAGGTTTGGGAATTTAGATATGAATAATTTATTTTATTTTCTTAGATTTATTTATTTTTATTTTTATTTTGTTTTTAATTCACCTTTTTAATATTTTTATTATACTTATGATTTAGACATTTCATCATACGTGTAGTCTGACATATCAAAACCAATAGTTTCAGCGAGTCACATCAGCTCTTCATGGCTGGTGGAAAAAAAAACATGTACTCCCTCCGTCCCAAACTCTAAGGTATTCTGACTGTTCATAAGGATTGAGTGGAATAGTGATAAAGTGATAAAGTCGTGGGATAAGAAGAGTTGTTTATTAGTATTTTATAATTGGGGGTAGAAAATGTGCTTATTAATATTTTATGTGATAAAGTGTGTAAGTAACTTTACCAAAGAGTTTGAGACAAAAAAAGTGGCTACTTTACCATAGAGTTTGGGACGGAGGAAGTATTAATTTGCAACAACATCAAAGTTTGAGCTTTTATACAAAAAAATTGAAGGTCGTGATTAAATTGATATTTGATCTAAATGCCATTTATTTATTTAGAATTAACCCTATAAATTATTAGCAGCTCATTTATGCATTTTCCAAAAAAAAAAAAAGAATTCCAAAATAAATGAATATAAAACCAAAAAAAAGAATAAACTCCTAAAAAAATCATTGAGGGAATTGCATTTTTTATCCCACCAAACACGCACCTGTTTCGAAATTCTACAAGTTTTGTAAATGTGGTCCCAAAGAATTTTTTTTTGTCAAAAATGGTCCTTCCGTCAAGACGGCCGTAAGTATTTTCGACACTTTTGGTCCCTAAAAAAATTATCAAAAATTTAACACAACTGGTCCCAAACTTGTTCCGAATAATATTGGTGGGAATATTCGAAAAAAAAAGAGGGAAACTTGGAAAATGGAGGGAAATGTTATGGAGGGAAAAGTAAAGCAACCAACTCATTATATAAACCACATATCACCTATACCATTCATTCTAACACAAAAAACTAAAAAATCGCACTAAAAATTACAAAGAAATGTCATCATCTTCTTCGATTCGATCCCGACAATACCTCGTATGTCATTGTGGAAAAGCTGCTCGTACCTACGTTTCACAACAACCTAGAAGCAAAGGAAAACTATTTCACAGTTGTCCAGACTCTTTGACTCAAGGTGGTGGCTGTGGCTTTTTTAAATGGGCTGATGATGGAGGAGTTGATGAAGTAACAAGTAAAACTGAAGAAATGAAGGGTATGACTCAAGAAATGAAGAACATCACTGAAGAGATGAAGAAATTGACATTGAAAATGTAACATCTACTTGCTATTGTACTAGTGTTTACTCTTTCACTCATCTTTAAGTGGCTAAACTAAGTAGTCATATTATGTACCAATGTTCCCTATATTATCAATGAAAGCAATTTTTCCTACATTAGACAATACATAACATACAACATACAACATAAGCAGTATCATCAACACATTATCATCAGCAACATTTAATATCCATACCCATTAGATTAGCAAAATAACAGTATCATCTGATCAAATTCACAAAATATACAACCATATGCAGCCATCTGACCTATTTCCAAAGCTAAAACCATAAAGCAGCCCTGCTGAGTGAGTTTGTTCATAATTACAACTCTTATGTGAGCAAAAAGACAGAAGCACAATTACAGAGGCATTCAACTGTATGGTTGCGAAAGATGTCAACAAAAAGCATTTCTTCAGACCCCTACTTCCCATATATACTTCCCACTACTTCCCATATCTACTTCTTCTTCTTAGTTTTCAAATAAGCAGTACCAGTCAGGCTAGACAAAGACACAAACTTCTTACCTCCTCTTGTGGTCACCCTCATGCCATCCATCAGATTCCTTTGGAGCACCAACAACATGGTTCACTGGAGAACCAACAAATGAGTATGGATTGAATGACATTGGTGCTGGTGCCCTGATATTAATACCAGGTGCTCTTGCTGATGGTCCACCTTCAATGTAGGTGACTGCATTGAATGGTTTAGGTGGTCCAACAGGTGCAGTGGGAACCTCATCCTGAGATAATAAACAATACATTACTATATAAAATATAAAAAATACACTACAATACAAAAATGAAGATAATAATAAACATACAGTGGCCTCCTTGGAAGCTCTTCTCTTCTTTGATTGCATAAGATAAGATTTTCTTCCTGCCCTAGCTATTGGCATACAACTTGCACTTGCTTTATTGCCACTACCACTGGCATCACCCTCAATTGCACTCTCATTTCCAGCATACACCAAATATTTAATAAATAAATAGTACTTGATCAAATCATTAAGACATAAATACTAATTAAATAAAACTTACGGGTACATTGTCTTCTTGTGTCATGGGGGGGGACCTCACTTGTATCCTGTGTCAACACATCAGGCACCACACTTTCAGCAGCTGCATTCATCTCACCCTCCATGAACTTGCTTGCAAGTTTCATTCATTGGCAACCCTTCTTGTTATGTCCAGTTTCATTATAGAACTTGCAAGTCACTTTGTAAGATTGTTTAGGCATCACTTGAACACCACTCTGCTTTCCTTTCTCCTTCTCACCAACTGATGGCCTTCTCTTACTTGAAGGCCTTCCAGACTTTCTCCCGCCAAAATTGGTTGGCAAAGGTGGTATGTAACCTGTCTTAGCCCACAATTCACCTCCACAATGCTTATACACATTATTGTAAGTCTGAGTAGAGTAGCAACTCTGCACAAAATCCTCCATGTCCAATCCTTCTGCGCATATAGCACTTACAGCATGTTTACAGGGAATTCCAGATAACTCCCGGTTCCTACAATCACAAGTATGCCCCTTCAAATCAACAACATACTTGGTTCCTTCATTGCTTGAAACTTCATATCTTGTAGAATTAGACTTCACTGGGTTGCAGTTAGCTGACTCTTCCCTGATCTTGTTCAGCATTTTCTTTATCTTGCCAAAAACTTTCCACCCTTCCCAAAGCCTTTCACACTTATCCCTTTTTGTCTGCAACCTTGTCATTATCCACTCTAACAATGTCAAGATTGGTCTATATCTTGCATCTAGTATGCAAGAGTTGAACTGCTCACACATGTTGTTGACTAGGGTATCTTTGAAAAAGTATCAAAATGTGCTCTTGACCACTGTTGAAAAGGCTTCTCACACAACCACTCAAGACACCTAGGGTCTTTCTCTCTAATTCTCCTCATTGTCCTGTCAAATGATGGCACTATACTAGCCCTTGCTGCACCCCAGAGCAATTTCTTGAAGTCATCACCTCTAAATCCAACCTTCTTAAGATTGCCATGAAGGTGCCTAACACAGAATCTGTTCTGAACTATTGGCAAGACCTTCTCAAATGCTAGTAACAACCCCTTCTGTCTGAAAAGGATATGAACCTATCCTCATTTCCAAACATCAAATCTTCCTTCACCAGATCCATAAACCACTCCCAAGCTTCTTTAGTCTCACTTCCTACAAATGCATAGGCCAATGGGTATGGATCATTGTTGGGATCCATACCTACAACACTAAGCAGTACTCCACCTGTAGCTCCTTTCAAGTGACAGCCATCCACACCAATCCATGGTCTACAACCTGACTTAAATCCACTCTTCAATGCTGCCAAACAGATGTACAACCTCTGAAATGCAGTGGTCCAATCAGCTTTGTTGTCCACATATATGATTACTGTGGAATCAGGGTTCTTCTCCAACAATGTCCCACAATAATCCCAAAGTTTCCCATACTGTTCAGTGGCATCACCCTCAATATTCCTCAACCTTTTGGCTCTATATGCTTGAAATGGAGACACATAACAACCCAAATTCATCATTGCAAAATTCTTGAACACCCTAGTGTTCTTCATTGGATCAGTTCTGAACTCACTTTAAAACCTCTTTGCTAACCAAGTTGAGCTAGCATTGGTGACATGATACTTCCTAGAACAACAGTGGGTTGTGTTAATCTCTCTAATCTGAAAAGCTTCTTGGTCCTTCACTTTCAAAACATTTATATGCCACTCACGGTCCTCACTTTTGCATTCTGCATATATCCTTCTTGCACCATTCTTTGTGAAGCTGAGACATCTCACTGTCTTCACACCATGAGTATTCACTGCATCTTTGAACAACTTCTTTGTAGCAAATATCTGCTCCATAAAAAAATCAGGATCATTCAACTAAGATGGCCTGAATTCTAGTTGTCTATCCACAATTCCTCTCCCACCATCCTCTGATGTAGCAACACTATCAGAATCACCAAAATATTCACCACTACGGTCTGAACCACAACTTGCATCTTGTTCCACCTCCCTATCAACATTTTCATCAAAGATGATATCATCAAGAATGATATCACCACTAGACACTGAACCACTGAATTTCATCAGGATCAGACTCCATGATTTGTACATCTTCATCTTGCTCAACTGCTATTCCTTTCTCCTTTCTCAACTTATCTTGGTAATCTTGGTCATCTTGTACATCTTGATCATCTCCATCAACATTTTGGTCAAACATGATATCATCAAGAATGACATCACCGCTAGACTCTGAACCACTGAAGTCTTCATCATCAGGATCAGACTCCATGATATCTACATATTGCTCATGTTGGACATCTTTAGAAAAATTGAATCATTCATCTTCAGGGTGCTCATCATCAAGAGCTCTTCTTGAGGGTGCTCATTATTAGGGAGCTCTTCTTGAGGGCGCTCATCTTCAGGGTAGTTTTCTTCAAGGTAGTCATCTTCAGGGTGGTTTTCTTCAGGGTGGTCATCTTCAAGGTGGTCATCTTCAGGGTGCTCTTGAGGGTGTTCTTCAGTTGTACAATCTGTAGTTGTAGCCTCTCCCACAACCCACATTGTAATTTCATGGTTGTTATGCCCATTAAACACCTGATTTATGTCAAATTGGCAATCAACTGTCTGAATTGACCCTTTCCTCCACAAACCGTAATACCTCTTATCCCCATTGTAGCTTAGTCTTTCATACAGTCCATCAAGGTAATCAATTGTTGCCTTCTTAATGTGCACATAATCAAAAACTGCATAAGCCCCCACCAACATAATTGTACTCATTTTCATTTTCTTCAAGCAACATTTTTCCACAATGATGAATTTTTAAGCTATAGAATCCAATTTTTGGACCTGAAAAACCAACATAATTGAACTCATATAAGAACATTTGAAAAAACCTAAATTCGACAACATAACAAGAACACATAACAAGAATACATATTGAGAAAACCTAAAATCGACAACATAAACCCCCTAAACCGAAAACCCAAATACAGAGAAACTCATATGAAACAACCCAGAATTTTGAAAAAATAGAGGAACCCAGATTTTGAAAATACCCCAAACGAAGAAATAAATTGCGAACTCAAAAGATACAAAATTGCGAACTCAGAATGTTATGATTCGCGAACACAAATGATACGAAGTGAAAAAAATAAAATCGCGAACATAAATTCAATGAAATTGTACAGATTTGGGGTGATTTTTCGTTGCAAAACGCAAACATTGATGTTCGATTTGACAGGAGATGGATGAATCGTTCCTGGGCCAGGGTGGGAGATGAATCGATTTTGGGGTTTTTTTATTTTGGGTTTTTTGATTAAGTGAGGGTTTTGGTGTGATTTGGGGGTAATTCACATTTTCCAGGTCACGTGTCGCGCACGTGACCTCTTGCCGTTAGTTTAGAAATGGTGTTGGACGATGCGGGGTCAATTTAAAATTTTTGACAACTATTGCGGCCATTTTTGCCCAAAAAAATTTCTTTGGGACTAAATTTACAAAACTTGTAGAATTTCGAAACAGGTGCGTGTTTGGTGGGACCAAAAATGCAATTCCCTCAAAATCTATTGTACTAAAACAAAATAAATACGAGATACGACATTCCATTAGTTATACCTATTACAATAGTCAACTAATACTATCGATTGTGTTTACGAGATACCATCTTCCAGCAGTGATACCGATTACAATATTCAACTAATACCATCGATTGTGTTTACGAGATACCATCTTCCATTAGTGATACCGAATACAATAGTCAACTAATACTATCGATTGTGTTTACTGGATATGACATTCCATTAGTGATACAGATTACAATAGTCAACTAATACCATCGATTGTGTTTACGAGATACCATCTTCCATTAGTGATACCGTATACAATAGTCAACTAATACCATCGATTGTGTTTACTAGATACGACATTCCATTAGTGATAGTGATTACAATAGTCAACTAATACCATCGATTGTGTTTACGAGATACGACATTCCATTAGTGATACCGATTACAATAGTCAACTAATACTATCGATTGTGTTTACGAGATACTATCTTCCATTAGTGATACCGAATACAATAGTCAACTAATACCATCGGTTATGTTTACTAGATACGACATTCCATTAGTGATACCGATTACAATAGTCAACTAATACCATCGATTGTGTTTACAAGATACGACATTCCGATTACAATAGTCAACTAATATCATCGATTGTGTTTACAAGATATGACATTCCATTAGTGATACCGATTACAATAGTCAACTAATACTATCGATTGTGTTTACGAGATACCATCTTCAATTAGTGATACCGAATACAATAGTCAACTAATACCATCGATTGTGTTTACTAGATCGACATTCCATTAGTGATCTCGATTCAATAGTCAACTAATACCATCGATTGTGTTTACGAGATACGACATTCCATTAGTGATACCGATTACAATAGTCAACTAATACTATCAATTGTGTTTATGAGATACCATTTTCCATTAGTGATACCGAATACAATAGTCAACTAATACCATCGATTATATTTACGAGATACCATCTACTATAAGTGATACCGATTACAAGCAAGCAACTAATACCTTTGAAATACAACTAATACTGATAACATTATATATTCCATTAACTCATCCTATGTTATTTAAAAATTATATATTTTACCAAATCCCGGAATAAATAATACATAAATACCATTATTAAAAGCACTTTTATTTTAAATAAATTACTCTTAATCACTTCTTAAAACCACTTTATTGTAAAACACTCCTTATTTTTTATTTTGCTACAAAAACCCCTTAATATCACTTTTTTAAAGATACTAGTGCATGCAAACACACATGAAGTCCATCAATCTCGTTAAAATTAATTCCATTATAAAAACGATGCTAAACATTTCATTTTATAAATTTGGAAAACTAACCTTTCATTTTAAAGTTTAACAACATTCAAAGTATTTTACCATCTAAAATGGTAAACATCTCAATAATTCTGAATCCATATTTACATGATCCACATCTTATTAAACTGTTAACGGTTAATGAAATTCCCGTCATTCCAGGAAGCCACCACAGTTCTCAAACTAATTTGTGAAAAGACTGAGATTATGCTGGAGAAAAAGCAGATTATTGAACTAAAAGTGAAGTTGATCAAAATTGAACTTGAAGATTGTTTGGGAGATGATCACGATAAACTTCGTCAATTCCTTGAACATCCATAGCTTAAAGAGTTTTTTCTGAACATAAGTTGATTAATAGTGTTATGTTTTAGTTCTATATATTTTAATTAGTGGCAATTATCTATTATGATTTTCATGTAACTCTTTTGTTATGACATATATTGTCATAAGTTTAATATATAATATGTGGCTTATCATATTAAAACATTCATTTTATTTAATCTTAATACCTTCCTATATAAAAAAACAAATACTCCAACTTAATGTGTACAACCCAATAACATATGATGTGTTCATTCAATTATTCAGATCCTAAAAAAAAAATTAAAAAATAAAAAAACTAGATGGCAATCTCAGAATTGATTGATATAATGTGTAATCAGTTTTACTTTACTTTATCAGTCGGTGGCGTGTCGGCGAACTCCTCGGTTTTTCAGTCAACAATACAACCCGCTCTAGTATGTAATAAATTAGTATTAGTAATGAGTATACTAGTATAACCCAAGGACAAATTTTGGAAACTGAAACTATCAAATATATTATATCAACTAATATCTTTTATTTTTTAATATTTCATTTTTATTTCATGCAAAATTATAACAGTTGGCAAGATTTGGAAATTTAGTCGGCCACGTGCACGCATACGTGTTGATATATAAAATATTCAACCCAACCAAGTATTTATAAAATAATTGACTATTAATTACTAATCTCTGGAAATGTCAAGGGTAATCCTTCTTTACCTCATTATATCAACTATCAAGATTTAATATTTTAGGAATCAAGCTTTGAGCATATGCATCTTGTTAACCTAATTTGTTATTGTTTTAGGAAACAAGCTTTGAGCGATTGATGGAGCTATGCGCGGCTCGCCGTGAGAGTGCACTCAATATTTTTGTCGTCCATGCAAGATGTATCACCACAAAATACATCTAATTTAACGAGGGCCTTAAAGAGGGTTGATTCGGGGTTTAGGGAGGGCTTTAACGAGGGAGAACCCCCGGTAAAGTACTCGTCGAAAAAAATAACGAGGGAAAAAAAGATACCTCGGCAAATAACGAGGGTTTTTTAGGTCGATACATGTCGGGTGTACCGAGGCGTTAGGGCCCTCGCAATTTTCCCGACCAAAGTGCCCTTAGCAAGGCCCACACGAAATTTAACGAGGTCGGTATTTTTCGCCCCGGGACGCCGTAGCGGGTTTAACGAGGGCGACGTGACCTCGCCCTATTTGGGAAGCGGGTTTGTCGAACCCTCATGAATTAATTAGCAAAAAAAAAAAATGTTGCGCTGGGTTTCGAGGCGGTGGCGAGGCTCAAGCGCACCCACAAACCCAGGACACACGAGCCCCACCATCTTTAGACATAATTTGGGCGAAATCGCCCCTTTATGTGATTTAAACACGCGACCTCCCGGTATGTGGAGGCCTTGCGTGTTCCGCCTAACCGTTTGGGTTAGGCGAGTTATTCGTTAGGTTTGTATTTTTAATTGTATAGGTATTATATATTGTGTTTTCACAAATGTTTTTCTTCTATAATTTATTTTAATTGTTTGTCATGCATATATATGTTTTGATTAAGTTAAAATATTTATAATAAAATTGTGAAATAAATAATTTATATTCTTATGGATTATTTATTATTATGTATATATTTATATATATATACTTTTATTAATTATTTTTATAAAAATATTATTAATAAAATTTTAAATAATTAGTTTTATATTCTTATTAACTATTTATTATTATGAATACATTTATATATATATATATATTTATATTAATTATTTTTACTAAAATATTTTCAAATAATCATTTTAATAATCTTTTTCACTAAAGGTAATCCTAATACATTTGAATTAAATTATTTTTAAGGGAAAAAAAATTAAATAATCATATTTACGTATGTAATATTTACTAACAAATATACATATTAATCATTATTTTTAAATATTTTAAATAAAATTGCAAAATTGTTACTTTTATATTAATTTTCAGTATTTAATATATAACACGTGTACATATATATATATATATATACATGCACCTATAATAAATGTTTTTAAATAAAATTTTAAAGCATTCTCACAAACTAATAGTAGGAATTAATCAACAAATAAACATAAAACTCACATGTGGCGTTCAAATATTCTAATTAAAACATATCAAAATATGTGGCGTTCAAAATTAACATACAACATAACAAAATTAATATCCAGTCAAATGTTTAATGCACACACACACAAATGTTTAATTCATCACATGATGATGATCATCATCATCATTGTCATTTGCCGGGGGAAATTTATTAGGAGGAAACAAATTGGGATCAAATGTACCGACACTTCTCAACATTTCAGTGATTCCTTTGAGTACTGCCGGAAGAGTCAACGGAACGGCGTCGAGCACGAGCAGTAGAACCACTGGGACCTACAGGAGCATTAGGATCTCTGAGAACCTGGCTAAATGGGGAATGGATGAACAAAAAAGACCGGGGATGTGGCGGGATCATAATAACCACCGGCCATTTGGGGAAGCTCGTGTGTAAAATTCTTTGGTCTAACTACCCCCTTTGTTGGGAACCACAAATTCCTGCAACCCCTCTTTGGGAGTAACACCCATCTGTGGAGCACCGGTTCCTTGCCACTGACGGTTCTTTGGGGAGCAGCAGTTGGCCGCCACATCGAGAAAAAGCCGGCTCATCTGGTTCACTTAGCTTTGCATTTGTGACATCTGGTCTATTTGACTTTGCATTTGTGTCATCTGTCTGGCCATTTCCTCTTTTTGCTGTCTCTCTCTCTCGAGTTCGCGCTCCTGTGCCAGAAAGCGCTCTTTATCAAACTGGGAGTAACGCCGATAGAGGTGCCCCTGGATGTCCTTGGGGCAGATTGAATGCGCCCCTAACTCGGGCATTTAGCCCTAAAACCCCCTGTATTTCCATGGGAGTATGACACTTAATTGTGTATAGTACTTGTTGGCTTGTTTACTGCGCTCGTACTCGTCTGCATCCTTGGGGAACTCAGAATTGATCCGTGCCTCCACTTCTCGCTGACATACAAATATTTTGACATTTAAAATTAGATATACTATTAATTAACTAAGTTATATATTGAATAAACAACGTTACTTCAAGCACTTACAATTATGACTTCCATCTTAGCATACGTGGAAGGTTTATTGTGAAAACTATTCACGAGTTCCCATGCCGTTGGGAGGCGTCCATTTTTATAATCTTGACAATTTTGTATAGTTTTGTTAATTATTATTAATTATTATGATATGTAATAAAAATATCGATTTGTGGTGGTGCAAAAAACTACTTACAAAGTCATCACATAAAATCAATCGCTCCTTTTGATCCTCCATGATCGTAGATTTTTTTGGAGGGCACAGTTTTTTTGCGGCCGATGATGTTTTAGCTATGACTTCCAGGTCGAGCGATTAATCTTTCAATGCCTTCCACATCATCATCCCATGGGGCACCTTTCCCTTCTTACGGTGTATCGTCTTCCGGTTATTGAGAAGATCAACATACCGGATGCTAGCCCCTCACGCGATAAACATATCTTTGATCGGTCTTGTGTCCTCCTGTCTTTGATCCCCAAGTGACATCCTCTAATAAAAAATGAACGTTAAGCGTAGATCGGCATATAAGTAACAATATAATGAACAAGCTACTTAAATTAATAAAACGAATGCATACCTGGAATGTCTTCCACCACCTGTTTTTTCGATTTTCAAAAACCAATGCCCATGTGTATCCTGAATACGATGTATCCTCACCTATATATTATTGACGAAATACTTAATTATTAGAATACTATACTATATATTTATTAATTGAAGTTAACCACTAGCTAGATCACTTACAAGTTGATCAAACCACAATGCCAATTGTTGAAGAAACTCATCTTTTTCAGCATTCGATAGATTCGGTTGAACTGTATGTAGTTGCTCGAAAAACACACTACAATTGTAAATTTCGATGAGAAATTGCGGTTGTAAATATCAAATCAAATTAATATAGAGTTAATTCACTTACTTAATATACGGTTGCACCTCGTTGCTATTGGAATATAGAGGCACGTAAAACACGTAATCACATGCGCAACGAAAATTAAAGTTCACCAACAACGAACAATTAATTGCATACAAATTACAATAATCATAACGTGAAATCTTATAGTAACTCGAGAGCAGATTTCTCCACTTTGGTATCCACGTAATCCCCAATTACAGACTTGCTGATTTGCGGCGTTGAATCCGAGAGACGTATTTGCTAGGAAAATCAAACTCTAGATCTTATGGAGAAAATATGAAGAAACGTATTTTGTGAATTCCCAAGAGCTTTGTATAAATAGGGAGACACAACTTTAAATCTTAAGCTAGCCCAATTAGGGAAATAAAAACCCTAATCTTGAATTAAATTAATTCCTTTTAATTTAATTCCCTAAATATAAATCTCTACGGATTTAAATGCCTTATATGAAAATCTCTACGATTTATTTTCATATACATTAAATCCTACAATTATATTTCAAATATAATTATTGGAAATTCTTATTTAATTAAATCCAATTTAATTAAACATTAATAATAATTACTTCTCCATAAAAAATATTAAATCCAATTTAACATTTAATCAACCAACTATAATCCGTAAAAGGGAACTACTTGTTGTGTGACCCATAGGCCCTCATATAACGAGCGATTAGTCAAACTAACGGTCTTAATTGAACCCTAGTCAATAAATCAGACATTCTCAATATATGAGGTACGTTGAGAGAAACATGCAACTACCTGTAACTGAACTGTGGGCAATTGCGATTTCCTCCTTTCATTCATGAATGCTCGATTAGTCTTGAACATGATGAAGTGTATATTCAAATAACTTAATCAGTTTATCTCAAATCACTAATTCATCATTAGTGTCACACTTAGTCACAAAGTCTAAGTTGACGTGCATTGGCCAATGACTTAGATCCAATTATGATGAGAAGATGAGTATTCTCTCTAAATCAACTTTGAGGAATGAATCCTTTTCTTGGCTCAACTACCATGCACATACACCGTGATGAACCCAATCAAGCCATATCTACCCATAGATGGGTGCAAGCAATCAGTTATGGTCAAAGTTCATCACTCCACACATGTCGCGTATTGACCTAAAGTCAAAGGAGTATCGACGCTCCCACTAACCGAGACACCAGAGACACATATATAGTGGAACTACATCAAGCAGTTTCTCGATGGGTATACCAATACCCTCTAAGGTATTTGTGCATCCATCATGAGTTACCTAGTATCTCGTAGTAAGTGAGATCTTACTACACTCTCTAAGAGTATGATGCAGATCACACCAATCTCCATTCAGATCATCAATATCCCATTCTTGATGATCCTCGATTGGGGCTATTTGAGAATCGTGCTTAAGTCATCTGAGTTCTCACACACTCAATGACAACAGTGATTCAAGGGAACACATATAAGAATAAATGCAAACAATCAAACATAATATTCTAATGAGTGTAACGCCATACATTTAATATTAACCAAACAATAATATTAAACCAAGACTGAATATTATCTGAGTATTATGTCCTTACAATGGATTGTCTCTAGGACACTAACACTAACAATCTCCCACTTGAACTAGAGCCAATCACCTACATGTCTAACCTCTAGACCATCAAAATGTCTAGTGTGTACATGAACACTCAAAGCCTTGGTGATATGATCAGCCAAGTTATCCTCCGTGGGGACACGTTCCAACTCTATTTATTCTCTAGCGATTATCTCTCTTATCAAGTGATAACTCCTCGGTACATGCTTGTTTCTGTTATTGGATCTCTGTTCCTTAGCTTGCGTAACTGCACCAGTATTGTCACAATACAACTTTATTGGACTACTGACACTCAGAACTACCCCTAGTTCATTTAAGAAATGTTTTATCCAGACAGCTTCTTTGGCAGCTTCTGCCGCAACAATGTACTCAGCTTCGGTTGTTGAGTCTATGGTAGTCTCTTGCTTGGAACTATTCCAACTAACCGCCCCACCATTGAGAACAAAAACATAGCCAGAATGTGATTTGTAATCATCACAATCGGATTGGAAACTTGCATCAGCATAGCCAGTTGCAACTAGCTCTGACTGTCCTCCGTAGACCAAGAAACAATCTTTCGTACGTTGAAGGTACTTAAGAATGTTCTTGACAGCAATCCAATGAGGTTCACCCGGATTTTGCTGGTATCTACCAGTAGTGCTAACAACGAAGGCCACATCTGGCATTGTGCAAGTCATGGCGTACATGATGGAGCAAATTGCAGATGCATATGGTATATCCTTCATGCATCAGATATCAGCTTTTGTGGAAGAACAATCCTTCTTAGGCAGCTTTATCCCATGACATGCCGGTAGAGAACCTCTCTTAGAGTTCTCCATCGCAAATTGCTTTAACACGTTATCTACGTGGGTTGACTGTGACAGTCCCAACATCTTCTTGGATCTATCCCTATGGATCTTGATCCCTAAGATGTAGCATGCCTCACCAAGGTCCTTCATCATGAAGGTCTTTGACAGCCAATCTTTTATCGACTGCATGAGAGGGATATTGTTTCCCATAATCAATATGTCATCGACATACACAACTATGAAGACAATATTTCTCCCACTTCATTTACGATAAACGCATGGATCTTCTGAATTTCTGATGAAGTCAAATGACTTGACAGCTTCATAAAAATGGATATTCCAACTCCTAGAAGCTTGCTTTAGTCCATAAATGGACCGTTTAAGCTTGCACACTAGGTTAGATTTTGGCTTAGATACAAAACCTTCCGGTTGAGTCATAAACACCTCCTTATCAATGTTACCATTGAGGAAGGCTGTTTTGACATCCATCTGCCAAATTTCATAATCTAAGTGTGCAGCTACAACGAGTAAAATTCGAATGGACTTAATCTTGGCAACAGGTGAGAAAGTCTCATCATAGTCAATGCCTTCGTGTTGACTATAACCTCTTGCTACCAACCTAGCCTTCTAGGTTTGTACCTTGCTGTTTGCATCGGTCTTACGCTTGTAGACCCATTTGCAACCTATGGGTTTTACCCCTTTCGGCAATTCAACCATGTCCCAGACTTGATTTGTGTACATCGAGTCCATCTTGGATTTCATGGCTTCATGCCACTTCTCTGAGTCAACATCTAATGTTGCCTCAGTGTAAGTTCTAGGATCGTCTTTATCCGGGATCTCCACATCATCATGTTCCTCTACGAGTAAACCATAATATCTAGTGGGCGGATTACGAATCCTATTGGACTTACGAAGCTGTGGTTGTGCAGGCTGTACGTTCTGATCATGAAAATTTTGTGGTGCATCGATTTCATCAATGTCCGGAGAGTCCTCAAGAGCGACACTTTCAGATGCCTCTTGGGCGGGAGTTTGAACTATGCTGTTCTCATTCAGCCCACTTGGAGTTTGTTTCGAAGGCAATGCAACTCCAATTACGCTCCCACTGGCTGAAAGAGGATCACTAAGTGATAAACTTCCACCATGAGAGGTGCTAAATGCTCCCATTGATTCCATGTCATATTTCTCTGACAAGGTATCAGTCTCTTGGTCATCCTGTGGTTCTTGAATTTCTTCAAGTTCTATCATCTTACGGCTTGTCCCTAAAGACATAGTCTTCCTCGAGGAACCTGGCCTGCCTAGAAACAATTATCGTTTGTTTCTCAGGTAGATAGAAGTAATATCCCCTCGTTTCATAGGATATCCCACAAGGTAACCCTTTTCACCTTTGGATTCCAACTTATCAGTGAGCATCCTTTTAACAATTGTGGGGCAACCCCACGTTTTGATATGTGAGAAAGTTGGCTTCTTGCCACACCATAATTCATATGGTGTATGCTCAATCGATTTGGATGGAATCCTATTCAGAATGTAAATTGAGGTTTTGTAATGCATATCCCCATAAGAATTTCGGAAGAGAGGAAAAGCTCATCATGGACCTTACCATGTCTAACAAGGTTCGTTTTCTCCTCTTGGACACTCCGTTCATTTGCGGTGTTCCGGGAGGAGTCCATTGTGACTGGATTCCATGTAACTTTAAGTAATCCATGAACTCATGGCTAAGGTATTCGCCTCCTCGATCCGATCGAATAGTCTTAATACTCTTACCAAGTTGCTTTTCTACGTCAGCTTTAAACTCCTTGAATTTCTCAAAAGATTCAGATTTGTGTTTCATAAGATACACGTATCCATATCTTGAGAAATCGTCACTAAAAGTGATGAAATAGGCGAAGTGACCCCTAGCTAGAGTGGGCAATGGTCCACAGACGTCACTGTGGATCAACTCTAGAACTTCTTTGGCACGAATCCCTTTCCCAGAAAAGGGTTTGTTGGTCATCTTGCCCTTGAGACAGGATTCACAATTTCCATAACACTCAAAGTTGAATGGGGTTAAGTAGTCTAACTTTCTTAACCTTGTAATCCTATTCTCATTTTCATGACCAAGCCTACAATGCCACAAGTAAGTTGGGTTTTCATGATTACTAAGCTTGAGTCGTTTATTTTGTATATTAAGAATATCATGTCCACAATGCAACAAATATAAACCATTCGATAAAGGAGCATTTCCATAAACATCACCATTAAGCGAAAAATAACAATTATTATTTGCAAAATGGAAGGAAAACCCTTCAATGTCTAACATAGGAATAGAAATAATGTTGCGAGTAATATAAGGAACAAAATAACAATTATTCAGTTCAAGTCTAAAACCAGAGGGTAAGTCAAAACATAAACGCCAACACGTTCAGTAGCAACTCTTGCTCCATTCCCAACGTGTAGGGCCACTTCACCCAGCCTAACTGCCCTACTATGCTTGAGACCCTACACATTTGTACAAATGTGTGAGCCACAACCGGTATCTAATACCCAGCAAGTTAATATCATTTGTGGACATGTTTATCTCAATAACAAACATACCCGTTCCATTGGCTGAGACACCTTGTGTCTTCTTTTCAGCTGCTAAAACCTTACAGTCCTTCTTCCAATGCCCCTCCTACGCTTGTGGTGAGGCATACATCATGTCCACCCTCTCCTTCTTTTGAATCCCACCTTTAGGCTTAAGGAAGTTTGGCTTGGAGCTTTTCTTTGCCTTGCCCCTTCGCTGCTTCTTTCCTTTCGGAGTAGAAGAAGTAGAGGCACTCACCATGAGCACGGGCTTTTCCTCAGCAGTGGAAGACTCAAAAGTCTTTAGCATGTTATGTAGGTCGGGCAAAGTCGATTCCGTCTTATTCATATTAAATTTTACCATTTAAACTTCGGTATGAATCGGGGAAGTGGATGAAGAATGGCATAAACAGCAACATTGGTCCCGAGCTCAATGCCCAACCAACCAAGTTTCTCGATTAGCCCTATCATCTTCAACAAATGAGGAGAAACTTTCCCTCCTTTAGACATCCGACATCTAAACAGATCTCTCATCACTTCATAAATCTCAGAACGAGATTCAGAATCAAAGAGATCCTTCAGATGCTTGATCATCTCAAAGGAAGCATCATCTCATCTTTGCCTTTGCAATTCGAGGAGTCATCCCAGAAGCATAACCCTGCGAGCACAGGAAGCATCATCTAGATGCTTACGAGCCGGCGTCAAAGCGCCTCGGCTTCTTCAGACCCGGCCTCGAGGAAGCGAGGATTGGCGTGTCCAACACGTACTCAATCTTTTCTTGCCTTAGCACCAAATGCACTTTTCGGTGCCAGTCGAGAAAATTTGGCCTTTCACATAATTCCTAGAGAAATAAAATAAAACAGGAATTAAAACACATAATTCCTATGATCAATATTCAGCAATTAAAATAAACATGGCCTTTCAAATTTATTTTGTCTCCATTATTTTCACATATTCAACGACCTGATCGGAAGAATACGATTTTATATCTAATATAAATCATAATGGACTATGATCCACATTCCTACTATCATAATATTCGCCGCTGATTACTATAACAGAATCGTAGGTCTCAAACCAATTGCAAAATTTGTAACTCCTAGTGGATTGAACCTAGTTCAATCGGATGCCCTTTGACTTTTGTTTCCTAGGAAATTTGGTGAAACAAAGTCAAGTTGATTTACAACCATCATCAGCGACACTATTGTCCCTATAAAAGTCCCGTTAGATGTAAATCCGTGCAAAAGACTTGGGCCTTAAATACTCATTGGAACAAAATCTCCGGTTTACTTTTAATTTTGATGGAAGGCATCGTTCAAATTAATGAAAATCATATTTTATTGAGGAACGTTTTCAAAGGTGGGGTATTAATTGCTTAATCGAGATCCAACATTTTAATCTATATCACATTTGAGCAATTATTGGGCGCCGTCTACCCAAACATGATTTTACACGGACTAACACTTATATGGGCGCCGTCTACCTAAACAATAAATACGGTCCGATAGTTATTGGGTGCCTACCCAAACAATTATAATGCGGGATTTGTAAAATCGTTTAACTAATTAAAATATAAAGCAGTTAAAACAGTGGGATTTAATAATTCCTTTTAAACCGAATTTTAAAATACAATTTTAATTCGATTTTAAATTATTAAAATAATAATTAATCTAATTAATTAAATAAAAGTCCATCTTTTATTACTATTTTAAAATTAATCCAATTAAATTTTAAAGAGATTTTATTCATTTGTTTTTTTTTTCCGAGGGCTCATGTGCAAATTCTAAAATTGCACGGAGGGGCCTGTCCTAAATCTAATTTCGGCACAATCCCTCCCCTCATCATCGCCCGGTTTTCAAAACCTTTTCTTATTGGGTCAACCAACATCAATCAAACCGTCCAATAACTCATCACAATTTATCCAAATTATTTTAAACAATTCACAAAATTTCTCAACCATTGGGTTCAATCAATTTCAATTCCAAATATCCATTCGAAAATTATCTTCAATCAGGGACCAAGATGAATGAAATCACAGAATAGTCCACCGTACAATGCTCGTGCGAGTCGCCGCCGCCGCCGGGCGCGTGTGGGTGACTCGCCGTCACAAGTACTCGAAACAATGGGCGGCGCGACCAGCGGGTTCATCGGTTTAAATCTCGAGGCGAAATCGGCGAGCTGGGGAGATAATCCGATTCGGTGGAGCACCACCACGAATCGAGTCAAAACAGAGCACGGGTGTGTCGAGTCGCACGGGATCGACGACCGCCGCCCTGGGACTAAGCGAAACGGTGGTGTTTCGCCACGAACCAAAGCGCATCGGAGCGCACCACCACAAGTCGTGGGTGCTCGCAACCGAGGCAAAACAGATTAGGGGAAAAACATGGCGAATCACGATGGCGGACTTTCAGAGGAATCTAATTAAATCATTTCGTACGGGGTTAGCGGCGGAAGGCGCGAGCAGCTAAACATGGCCATTCACTCAAAAGCACCGTCGTGGGTTACTTTCGAAGGGCGGGCCGTGATAGCAAAAGGAGGGAGGCGGTGCGGGAGTTATTCGAGAAAAAACCTAGGGCGATGAAGATAGCGGGTTAAGTGGAGAGCGAAAGCAAACAATGAGAAAAACCCCAAAATAATTCCAAGGGGTGTAGTCTGTTCTAAACAGCCGTGCCCCTAGTTTTGATTAAAAAAACTTTATTTTAATTTTAAATCAAAACCAGTACTATGCAATTAAACAAGAGCCTGAGCTCTGATACCACTGTTGGAATATAGTGGCACGTAAAGCACGTAATCACATTAGCAGCAGAAATTAAAGTTCACCAACAACGAACAATTAATTGCATACAAATTACAATAATCATAACGAGAAATCTTACAGTAACTCGAGAGCAGATTTCTCCACTACGGTATCCACGTAATCCCCAATTACAGACTTGCACGGATTTTCCAGCGTTGAATCCCGAAACAGATTTGCTAGGAAAATCCAAACTCTAGATCTCATGGAGAAAATATGAAGTAACGTATTTTGTGAATTCCCAAGAGCTTGTATATATAGGGAGGCCCAGCTTAAATCTTAAGCTAGCCCAATTAGGGAAATAAAAATCTTAATCTTGAATTAAATTAATTCCTTTTAATTTAATTCCCTAAATATAAATCTCTACAGATTTAAATGCCTTATATGAAAATCTCTACAATTTATTTCCATATACATTAAATCCTACAATTATATTCCAAATATAATTATTGGGAATTCTTATTTAATTAAATCCAATTTAATTAAACATTAATAATAATTAATTCTAAATTAATCTATTATTAATTCTTATAAAATAAATTAAATATTAAATCCAATTTAACATTTAATCAACCAACTATAATCCGTAAAAGGGAACTACTTGTTGTGTGACCCATAGACCCTCATATGCTGAGCAATTAGTTAAACTAACGGTCTTAATTGAACCATAGTTAATAAATCAGACATTCTCAATATACGAGGTACATTGCGAGAAACATGCAACTACCTGTAACTGAACTGTGGGCAATTGCGATTTCCTCCTTTCATTCACGAATGCTCGATTAGTCTTGAACATGATGAAGTGTCTATTCAAATAACTTAATCAGTTTATCTCAAATCACTAATTGATCATTAGTGTCACACTTAGTTACAAATTCTAAGTTGACGTGCATTGGCCAATGACTTAGATCCAATTATGATGAGAAGATAAATATTCTCTCTAAATCCACTTTGAGGAATGAATCCTTTTCTTGGCTCAACTACCACGCACATGCACTTCGTGATTAACCGAATCCAAGCCTTATCTACCCATAGATGGTTGCAAGCGTGGATGAGAATTTTATTTGCACTTGAGATTGTTTGATGTGTAATTATGTGTTGGAAAATTTGTAGTTTCGATGGAAGTTCCAAAACAGATAATGTAATAGGACCGGTCGGACACATTAGGAATGATGATCTAGAATAATAGAGATAAGATGTCAAATTGAAATGTATAGGCCGGTGAAATGTGAGATAGGTCACATATTGAGGGAACTTCAATATGTATAGGTTAAATCTTGAAGATCAGAAGAACAGTTAACTTGAAGATCAGATATGCTGAAGATCTGATGAATAAAGCAGATAAGTAGAGAAGCAGATAAGCAGAAGATTTCAAGATAGAAGACCGTCCAGAAGACCTACATCGGATGACAACAAGAAAAGGTCGATTAAGTTGTGCTAATCTGACTTACTGAGCGTAAGAACCTAAATCAAGTAGACAAATCGAGTGTCGAATCGATCTATATCAACTCCATCGGGTAACTACCTCATTGTTACCTGAAATGCGAGGAAAGTGTTGGACAAGAAGAATGTCAACCTTCTTGCTTATTCAAGTCTTTGTGAATTGTACTTGATAGCTAATGTGAGTCGACAACGCGACGTACAAAGTACGGACAATCTCCAAAAAAGTGGTTCGGTGTCAAAGCGGCTAGAAAAGGACAAGCTTGCATGCTTTTCGACCATGTCGCCCTAAAAGCAAGTCAAATCCGCTGCGGACCTACCTAAAATAGACTTAAATTAATTGCTCCAGAATTTAGTTAGATTTCGTGCCTATAAATATGGGATCAAACCTTCATAGTAAGGTTCTGAAAATTATCATCAAGCTCAAGCACAAGCAAATTTCATACGAAGAACACAAACTCAAGATTATTCTTAAGTGTTCATCCCATTGTTCTTAAGATAGAATACTTATCCTCCAACCTTAGGCTACTTAGAAGATATGATAGTATTAGGTTGGAATATTACAAATCTAATACCCAAATAAAATTTAGGTTAAGTTTTTTGTAGCAAGATTTCAATCTAGGTTTCTAGATATGATTTACGGGATCGGTTGAGTGAGAACTTCGTGAAACATCTGTTGGTTGTCTTTGTGTTGGACTAACACATTAAACTAAGTCTAGTTGGTTAAGTTGGTGCCCCCGGCGATGGGGAAAAGAGGGGACGAGGGACAAGTTGTCGAACATTTATAAATATGTGTGCATTTATCTTGCTTTTACACTTATCTCGCACATTACTCTTTTGTTATCTGCATGCATATTACAGACTGGATCAGACTAGCATCAAACTTCCGATCCGTCGGCTTGACACCTTTGCCATCCGATCCGAACCAGATTGGTCGAGAATCTTTGTTTGAGTAAAACTGGTTTTCACTCCGGGTTAACTAATCTTCCGCACCATCGTTTAAACCGATAGATGCCGAATCGATCTATTTGATAGATCGGGAAGTGGGATATCGATCCATACTAATTCGATCCCTTTTGGACGGGATTACTTGCTTACACACCCGATCCACGAAAAAGTTTTGGAAGTCTATTCACCCCCCTCTAGACTTCCACCCTCACCGGTAACATGGGACCTACAAGTGGTGCTATAAAGCGTTGGTTCCACTAACCGGTTTTGAATATCATCGGTTCTTGAGGAAGAACCTTTTGTGGTCACTTGAATCTTTGAAAAACTGTTTTTAAAACTCATATCTTTTTAAAATTACCACAAGCATGGATAACACTTGTGTATGCATCATAATTTACCCATGTTTTATATTGATGAGTATCGATTGGTCTATCGACATGAGAGACTATCCGGGAGTGATAAGCAACAAAATGGATGAGATTCTTGAGATATGGTCGATTATTATTTATCACTATAACCCAGCTGAAGCAGGAGATCCTACTCAACCAGTTGGAGCAAGAATAAAAAAGAGTCCTCTTCGATGGATGCAGATTAGGAGAAAATTGTCTAATCCCGGATCTTGTTTAAACATCTCATCATGAAAACTATGGATGCTACTACACGAGAGAAAGTGAAGCACGAAGACAAACTAAGAAAGTTTGGGATACACTTTTGAAATCTGCAGAGGAAATGAAATGAGCAGTTTACGACGAGATCGCAAAGTGAAATTTGGTGGTATTTGAGAAAACTCAAGATCTTTACCAAATGAAACAATTGATCAATTTGATGGAAGGATCACTCGTGGAGTCAACCGACTTTGTGATCTAGGACGAGTAATGTCAAACAAGATATCAACTACAAGATTCTCAGATCGTTGACCAAGAAATGGGATACAAAGGTGAACGTGATTAGGGATTGTTAAGATATTGCTACCATGAAACCAAATGACCTAATCTTGGTTTGAAAGCCCATGAGTTCGACTGATTGAAGAGAGACAGGATCGAGATGATGTCCCTACATGAAGCTGCTTTGCAAACTCAACTAAATCTGTTACATTCGGGCAACTTGTAGCAGTTCATTTAATTGTTGAACCGTTGGAAACATCATCAACCGGGCGAGCAGTTGCCTTACTTAACAAGAAAACTTGAACGAACAAATGTTCTGATGGGGCAAGTATAAAAGTTTTTCTGACGACTATCGGCGGAAGCGAGAGGAAGAGATCAAAGATCTTCGACCAGATCACAAGAAAGGTATCGTTCTTCAAATGATAGGGATAACGGAAGAGATGACCAAAAAAGGCGATCGCGAGAGATGAAAGGAAAGATGATCGTAGAGAGGATCCGAGAGAGAGAACAGAAAGAAGAGATCGATAAGAGAGGTTTCCGACATGCAAAGGTGGAAAGTCTCTGACGGATCGTCTTGAAGAAATGATTCACCTAACAGAGGAAATTTCAAGACTCGAGGGTTTGTTACAACCGTCGCAAACAAGGTAACTACAAGTCTTGATTGCCTGACGACTCCCGAGGAGAGAGAAAAAGCGGAGCGTAAGAGAACAAAGGTTACGAGACGGAAAAAGCAATGATTGTCGACACATCGACATCGATGATTCTTATCTACCTTAGATGACTCGGGCTACTCATATGTTGAAGATTTATGTCCGATACGATTAACCTGGTGATGATGTCGATGATATGAAATTTTCATCGATGGCGACATCTGTCTCATGGCCAGAGAAACCGACCAATCTGAGGTAATCTCTAAACCTTCTGTGGTTCCCTATTCTACACCTGTTGTGCGGAGCACATCTGCTGGAGAGATTAACCTGCAGGTCTACAATGACCAATTGCTTGATGATCTCTAATGCAATAGATACTTATAGGCAGTGAAAGTTGAGAACGATAAGAAATTTGAGAATATTCGGGACATTAAGGATATTGAGGCGAGTAAAATGGCGAACTAAAATCAGCTGAAACTGTTCAGAAGATGACCAAAGAACTGGAGTTTCTGAAAGTCAGTACTACTGATCAGGGAAAGCTGATTAAGGAACAGTTGGTTCTCAATGAACGAAAAGCTGGAGAACTCAAAGTCCTTCAGGCTAAGTTTGATGAACTCTTCCGGATGCATGAGAATCTGAAAACTACTTAGGACAGTTTGCGTAAGAAAATAGAGGTCTTCATGAAATCATCTAAGACCGTTCAAGATCCGAACAACTATTTTTCGTCGCCAACCGATAAGAAGGAATTGGGTATGAGAACCTACGGATCCTCAAAAGCCCCGTCGGGTTCATCGAAAAAAGTTTAACCAAACGAGTTTTTGATCAAGATACACGAAAATCTAAATTTGTATAAGATAAGGGAAACAGATCAGCTGACCAGGCAAGGCAAGTGCCGGATCAGAAAAGGAACATAAATGGATCCCAACTGATCAGACATCAGCCGAGGGATGAACAGAAGAATCCTGTTCTTCTGAAGAGAACTCAGCCAAATCAGCAGAGTAGGCCTCAGTCTGGACCATCTCGTAGGGGACAATACCGGTTGAAGTCAAATCCAAGCTGCCTAACAAGCAAGCTAAGGGGTAAACTGCTAAGACCATCTATGCCAAAAAGATATAAATCTTTTAATGGTAGCAGTCGTACCTACCCTTACAATCAGAAACCTAGGGCTGCTGCACCTGAGCCTCACTGGACCAAAGAAGACAAGTATCAATGAAAAATCCCAAGTCTTCTGATTCATCTAAGGCTCACACTAATACTCATACCAACCAGATTGCATATGAAGAGACGTATGAGTATGTAAATATTTATGGGAGACAAATCAAGCCTTCTGTGTTGAACAAAGGTGCTAGATTTGTTTGGATCCCGAAAGGTACTTCTAACCCCGGGACCCGATTCTCTTTGGGGTACCTAAAACTCGATTTGCTCTCAAGCTCGAGTGGGACTGACTAATAAAGGAGGTGTTCAAGCAATTGTTTGGTACATAAATAGTGGATGCTCAAGGCACATGAGTGGAAGTCAACATCTCCTCAGCAACTACATTGAGAAACCAGGCCCACGAAGTTCTCTTTGGGGACGACAACTTTGGTTTTTACGGAGGAGTTGGAACCTTAGTGAAACGATGATGTCTGAGTTACGGGTGTTTCATATGTTGACTTAAGGCACAACCTATTATCTGCGTCTCATTACTGCGACAATGGTTTTAGTGTTGAGTTATCATTAGATCGATGCTGTCGAAAAATAGTAACTCGAATCTTACTAATCGGCTCGAGAAAAGGAACGATTTATAAAGGAACGGTGGGGATGCTTGTCCAAGAAATGCACGCTTTGATTGTTAAGAGTTCAAAGAGCTCTATTGTCCTCGCACAAGAGAATGAGGGATCGAACATGTGCCGTGCGTGTTAGCGGAAACAAGTAAGAGCTTCATTCAAAGGGATACCTTTCTCCATCCAAATCGGAAAATCGCGAATCGGCTCCATATGGATCTATTTGGACCCGATTCGCCTCTTAGTTTTAGTGGACTTAAATACACTCGTAGTCGTGGATGAGTATTCCAAGTTCACCAGGTAGTATTCTTGTATAAGAAGAGTGAAAAACTACAACAAGTTACCTGAACTTCTCAAGAAGATTCGAATGAGAAGAATCTCAAAGATAGTGAAAAAATCGGTCGAGATAAAAAGGTACATAATTCTTGGAACCAATTTATATTTGATTTTTTGCTCCGAGTTTGTATCAAAGATGAGACGTCCAGTTACAAAACACTACAAACAAAATGGCATAGCAAAAAAGAAAAAATGAACACTTAAAGAAGCCGCAGACGCACCATGTTAGTGAGATGCAACACAAAAGTTGTTTCGGGCAGGTTATCAACATTTCGCTTGTCACACCTTGATGAGATGTTCTCTGACTAAGATTTACTTTAAAACACCTGATGAACAGTGGAAGGGCAGAAAACCTCGTGTTTCCTACTTTCATGTGTTCGGGTGCAAGTGTTTCATACACAACAATGGGAAGAGTCAGTTGGAACCTTCGATGTCAAGTTAGACGGGGTATATTCTTAGGATATTCCTCAACCAGCAAAGCATTTAGAATTTTCAACAAATGAACCATAGTTGTGGAAGAAACACCTCATGTGGTGTTTGATGAGTCAACATCTGGTCAAGAGAAATCTGCTGCAGAACAAGATGTACCAGACAAACTAGATTCGCTGAAAATGGATTAGTTAAGGCTCAAAGAAAAGGATCCAAAATACGTTACTGTATATGTTCCTAACTTTGACCTTGACGATTCACAAGGTCAGTCAGACCCCAAAGGTACGATACCTGGTAATCAATTGAAGAAGCCGGGTACAGCGAGATAAGAAGATTTGAACCATACTCGTTCGGGGGAACATCGATGTTTTATTGGATAGACTTCACACATGATGAGTCCAACATCAATTTGAGATATGTCCATGCCAAGTGGATCCTACCAAGTACCTATCCGGACTCTGGTGATGAATCTTTATGAGAAGAGGATGATGTTATCCAAACTGATGATAATAAGGAAAGAAGGACCTGGATAACCAGTCATCCAACTGACCTGATCATCGGAGACCCATCTGATAGAGTCAAAACTAGACATCAGATTGGTGAAAGTACAATGTACTATTGTTATCTGTCTTTGAAGGAACCACTCCGCAGTTGAAGAAGCTCTTCAAGATGCAAACCGGATTCTAGCCATGCAAGAAGAACTAGAAGCGGTTTGAGAGAAATCAAGTTTGGGAGGCATATGTAAATGCACCCAACTCGTCAAGATGTGATTGATGCTAAGTGGGTCTTCAGAACAAGAAGAAGGATAGGCACAATGTGATAACGTAAATAAGGCAAGACTTGTTGCTAAGGGATATTCTGTCAATCGGGATTGATTATGATGAAACCTTTGCTTTTGATCGCTTTCGGCACTGAAACCGTTCGGATGTTTTCGCATATGCGGCTCATAGAGGATTTCTTGTGTGTCGAGATGAATGTAAAGAGCTTTTCTTCAGGAGTACTAGGCGAGAAGTTTATATTTGAACAACCTCCTGGCTTTGAAATGAGCAACCAAGTGTACGTTTAGAAAAACTCTTATGGACTAAAAACAGCTCTCAGAGCATGGTATGATACTGTATCGATTCTTGACGAAATGGTTTCACCAAGGGCTCGATTGATAGGACCTTGTTCGAGAATTGAAGGTGAAGATATTCTTATGGTTCGTATCTATAGGCGGACGATATAATCTTTGGTTCTCCTAATTAGAAACTATATGCGAGAAATTCGATTATCTTTGAAGTGGAAATTTGAGATGTCATGATGGGTCGGATAGTTACTTTTTAGGTCTTCAAGTCGAACAAGCTCACACGAGGATCTTCATGCATCGGGGAAGTACACAAGAATTTGTTGGTGAGTATGGTGTTCGAATTGCAAGGAAGCGATTCCAATGATGACTTCTTTCAAAATGGATCGAGATGAAAGGTGGTAAGAAAAACTAATCGAAAAGAAGTATAGGGCTTTGATTGAATCTGACTATACCGACATCCGTGAGACATAACCTTCTGAGTAGGTGTGTGTGCTAATTTCGAACCAAATCCGCAAAAGTCACCGAAGACTAAAGGGATTCTTAAGTATCACGAAGGATCTGTAAACTTCGTTTACGTATCAACAGATAATAATCTAAACTTAGTGATTACGATTATGATTAGTGGGTACGAATAGACGAAAATCAACCTCGGTACACTGTCGGTTGGGAAGTAAAATTTGGTCTCTTGGTTCTCTAAAGAAGAAGACATTTGTTGCCACATCTATTACTTGTTGTAGCATGAAATAATTAAACCCGTTGAGGAACTCTCTTTCAGAGCTGATCGATTAAGTGACCTCGGTTGGAGTCGTGAGAGTAAGCGACTTCATTTGAATAGGAGGTCATGAACGACTTTGAAAAAACCCAAGTGGGAAGCGACTTAAATGTAAATCGATGAAGAGATAACCATGGTAAAGATATGGACATTTAAGGTAGGCGGATATCGTGGGGTGTTACCAAGGCAAGGGTGTATCGGGGAGGCGGAAATCCACAGTTAATTAAGTGAAACCCGACCAAGGTGAAAATTCTACCAAGCCCATGAAGGAAGCCCACGAAGATCTATAACCTGGTTTTTTGTCTATAAATACAACATGTATCATTCATTGTAAAAGGATCTAAATCTTAGAGTTCTAAATAAAAATAATAATAAAATATACGGCTTGGTAGGCACGTAGTATTATTCAAAAGATAATTTGGGTAACCAAATTTGAGCATAGTTTACATTTTGTTATTCGTTACTTGTTCGATCCCCATCCAATATTTGTGTGTTGCCCTAGGCATAAAATCTAGATTTTACAACATTTGGGCGCGTCTGGGGAAAATTTTAAACCGATTTACTCACTTAAATCCTCGAAAACCCATCCTTATCAATGGCGATCAACCAAGGTAACACTACTACTAAGGGAAGACAGATCTCATGACGGTGTTGAGGCCTCCATGAGTTCACACACGGTCTCATCCTGGCTCATCCGGAGGCCACCCCCAACTAGTGGAATCTCGGCCCGTGACACCCAGGACCTTGAAAACGTGTTGGCCGTCTCCATAAAAAGTGCCCGCCTTTTGATGACGAGAGGGGCTAACAACCGCCGACATCAAGAAGCGCGGCACACAATCGGGGACTTATAAGGCAAGAACGCTCTTGAAAAAAGGGCATTCACGGCCAACCGGGCGATGATCCGTGAAACACGCTTCCATTCTGAATCGCAGCTCACGGAAAAGCCCGAGGATCGAGCAACGTGTTCGATGGACTTGGAGGGCAAGAAACCCGAAGCCGATAGCCATCGAGATCTAGGCGCTCTAACCCGTCATGGTGACGGTGGGAGCGAGACCTATTATGGCTCTAACCACATTCACCGTAATCGCCGAGAGGGTCGGCAATCCGTTGAAGGCGATCCGGTGACTTATCCCCGAGGATCATCGCAATGATGTGAAGTGTGGCGAGGATGGTCCAACGACTTGGCGGGCAAAAGAATCAAAGTGGTTAATTTGGAAGCGGACCATAATCGACCATCCCGACTTCGCCCGGGACCATGGTCGGCTTTCGCACCATTTCAGCGAAAAAATCAACACAGTGGCTTGATCGCTTCGGTGGGAAACAAAGACCAAGGGTCCACATAGCCAAGACAACTCTTACACGCCTCCATACGGGCGCCACGGATGCCACCAAGTCAAAGGCTATTTCTCGGCCTTGGCGACCGGAGCACATCGGTCGTTCCACATCGCCGCGCCTTTCTCGGTGGATCGTTAAAACAACTCGCCAGTTATTCCTAACCCACTTCACGGCCTTGGCACGCGACCCCTACCTGGCGGCGATTGATGAACACCGAACAAGCGGACAATGATTACGACGGCCCTACATTGAAAGGATCGACAAAGATCATACTTCGAAGGGATCGATTGGGGATGAGGCGAGGTACTAAAATTTGTCGCTGGCCTAAAAAAGGAACCAAGTTATGGCGACGCATGACCACGAATACCCATTCACCTATAATGACTTCAAAAAAGCGAGCTAAGCGATATTATACACGCATCGAGCTTACGGAATCAAGGCTCTCCAATGATGGAGAGGTCGCGGACTCGAGAAGAGCTCGAGAAATTCGGGGTCGTTACAAGGCATGAGGTATCTTCAAGCCATTTGAGGAAAACATCGGTGGCCCGATGGAAGTACTAGGTATGATACCTGAAACGCGTCTACAACCAGATGGGGAACCGGGAGTTGCTCCTCCACCTCGAACTATCAAAAGAATAAGGGTAAGACAAACCAACAAGTACTACCACTTCCCACGAGCGGTAGCCCATTACAAGCTAGTAAAGACCTACTTCCCAACTTTGGAGACTGTACAAAAGGCAATTTGCTGGATGAATTTGTCAAGCGACCTCGAGGAGGAATCAAGATCACACACCCACAAGGCGTGCCAGCGAACCAACCCCTGAAACAGGCGAACCACTCGAAAAATGCGGGTTAGGGGGAACAACCGATTACCCATGCGAAAAGCGCCCGGAGGTCGCATCATGACACACCCTATCCCCACTCGGGACTTAGGTTAGGACTTTTTGTAACAGTTCGTCCAAAAGGCGAATGAAGGCGGAGATAAAAAATAGAGAATGCCGAAAGATGGTGTTACCGGTCTTGGCGGTAGGAGAAAAATGAAACCACGATCGAGTTTGCGAAAAAAAGACAAGGCGAAATAGTCTACCCAAACGTTGACCCTCGGTAATCAAAAGATATTATGGGCCGCGACCGCCGTTATGCCATTTGCTAGTGGGCCGGGAGGCATTGCAACTTATCCTTTTCAAGAAAAACCTTGGACCAACTACGGGGTATGACGCATCATCACCGGGTGCGACCCCGCCGTCATGAAAAGGCTTTTGGAGATACAGCAAGTGAAACCCAAGCAGAATGATTCGCTTTAGATGTGGAGTTAGTTTCACTTTGAATGAAGGGGTTAGGCCACTAGGCTTTTAGATTTTTAGTTTCCACCCCGAGCGCCCTATAAAGGTTTATCGGGGAGGCATTTGAATGTTAATTTGAGGTGCGCCCTCAACTTTTTTATTTTTGTAAAGTTTCCCACCAAGAGTGGGCGGTCGAGACCGGCCAAAGGTGACAAGTTGATCAAGGGGTTGTTTGATTTATTCTCGTCTCTTTTAAATTCTTCACCGATATCTAGCAAATAAATACTTGTAAGAAGATAGGAAAACAATGTAAAGTCTAAAAATAACACCCATTTGAGCAAGAAAAAAGTCCACGGCGACCTCGATCTAGGATGGGCCCGAACGGAAAAATTCCTACTTTCGAAGAGATAGATGACCGGCAAAAATACTCAAAGGGCCATCGAAGACCTCGAGAAAGTGAAATAGACCCGGCCAGGCGGATCTTGAAGTAATCATAGTTCCAAGATACGGGGTGACGATTCTGAAGCGAAGTCATCGACTTTCTCGAAGAACTCGATGTTCGGATGGTCACAATAAAAATACATGGTAGCTTGTCGATCCAAAGGTCGCATGTTATAAATTAACGAAAAAGATCCCGAACTAAACCGATAGCCCAAAAAAGACGAAAATTCGGCCGAGAAAAAATACTGGCGTTGGCCGTTAGTGAAAAATTGTAGGACAACAACTCCGATCACACAAAGCCGACTAACCCGATGGGTAGCTAACAGACCGGGTAAAGTAAAATCAAGCGGAACTTGGCGATTGTGTATCGACTTCACCCGAGCCCTCAACAATTGCTTGCCACTAAAGATTTCTTCCCCGGGCCTACACGCCGATCACCGATGACAATAATGAGGGCCACAAAATGATGTCGTTTATGGTTTTTTGCCGGTTATCATCGAATGGCTATGTAACGAGCCTGACCGGCAACGCCCTTTTTCCCGATGGAGAAGAACATCTCTTTTCTTTGGAAGAGAATGCCTTTCGGTTTAAAAGTACTGAGTGTAACATATCAAAAGACCGTCAACCACATGTTCTCCAACCTCATCGGCTTAAGCCGGAAAGTTTACATGGACTGACGTAGTCGTCAAGAGCCTGAGGTCGAGGACCACCCGGGATGCACTGCGCGAACTTTATCCTAAGAAAATTCAACATATGACTAAACCCCAAAGAAATGCAATTTAAGGGGTCTAGTCGAGAGAAAAATTCGGGGACATCCGGTAAGTAAGCGGCGAGGAATAGAGCGAATCCCAAAGTCAAAGCCATATTGGACATGGGAGCGCCTCAAAGAAAGGAAAGAAGTGGCTCAGGGGTGTCTGGCCCGCCTTGAACGGGTTAAATCTCGAATGGGGACAAACGCAAACCTCGCTCCGACATTACGATCCTGGAGGAAATCTGGTCAGTGGACACCAAGCCGAGAAGCTTTTGATGGAATCAAAGCTTAGGTCGCTCTTTTATTCACAAAGCTAGTCCCGGGAAAGCTTTTCTATGCCTCGCGACCTCGAGGCGCTCTGAGTCTTCGTCCTCGCAAGTAGAAAGAATGAAGTTTTATTATTTTTTACCAGACAGACGAAAGAAACCGAACAGCGATATCCGTCTTTGGAGAAGTTATCTTTTACTAGTGATGCGGAGAAAATTGGCGTACTTTTTTGACCATCAAGTCGAGGGTCCTCACTTCCATACCGGAATGTGTTGCATCGACGGAATCTAAATGGCCGGGGTGCCTCAAGTGGGGAATCAGTTAAATGAATTTTTGTAGTATTTATCTGCTTCGCCCCGGAGCTTATCAAAGAAAGCCCGAGTTGGCCGACTTCATCGTGGAATTTCGCCTACCGTGATCGGGTGTTCAAATGG